>APFE031170170.1:94253-123818 GCA_000404065.3 Pinus taeda
AACCAGAATAGATCCATCTTTACTCTGGATCTACTAACCCCGAGAGGTATCAAATATCGTGATATGCAAACTATCATAAAGTGAAAAAATATTTGATCCGATCAAGAGTAAAAATGGATGTTGTAATTTAATGTATGTTAAACATTTAGGTTTGGTTAAAATAAAAATAAAATAAAATTCAACTATTAATTTTATTAATTTTTATAAATTACTAATAGCAATTTTTAAGCTCCAGGTTTATGATAACCCATGGTATTGACCCATGGTATTCATGTGAGCAGACTATTTAAAGGGGAAATTCTATCTTAGATCCATCTTAATTCTGGGTCTACCAAGTGCTCAGAGGGATAAATAGATTTCATCCCCCTAAGAGTGGTAGATGTGGAGTTAAGATGGATATAGGTTGGTTTTTATGATAATGAAGATATTTAATAGACTTAGGAAATTATATTGTAAAAACATCTTAAGGTGAATGGTTAAAGCATAGACATTGGACAAGTATATTTGTATACTTCTGTATTAAACTGAAACAAATCCAGGCTAAAAGGAATGGATTGATTGCACTAGTCATCCTTCTATAACTTTCCAACATATGCTGGAGTAACCATATGCTGGACTAAACATCTTAAGCTGAATGGTTAAAGCATGGACATTGGACAAGTATATTTGTATACTTCTGTTTTAAACTGAAACAAATCCAGGCTAAAAGGAATGGATTGATTGCACTAGTCATCCTTCTATAAATTTCCAATATATGCTGGAGTAACCATATGCTCGAGTAAACAGATTGTAATTTGGGTAATTTTTCTAATTGCAAACGGGAACATACTTGTGGGGTAATTTTTCTAACTGCAAACGGGAACATACTTGTGTATTGGCAGGGTGGCTACTAGGTCCCTAGAAGTGGAGTAAACAGATTGTAATTTGAGTAATTTTTCTAATTGCAAACAGGAACATAGAAGTGATGAATTTGAATTTTTCTTGGTTTTATATATAGTATTAGGTTTTTTCTCATGCTTTATGGCACGAGTGAATTTTATCTTACACCCACTAGATTATCGATATGTAATTTCGGTAATTTTGATTTCAAAAGATATTTTAAAGAAATGCAATGATTTCATTTGTGTATTCAATAAACACAAGATTTTATAATTGAGTAAAATATTCGCCATGCCTGGTGAGAGAGTCGCCAAAAAATTATATATACATATCATATTATTGATAAAATTGCCTTCCATTTTTCCTATGTACCATGAAGATTCACCCATTTATTATACATGTAAATTTGGGGGGGTTCTTAAAATTTTCCCTGGGGAATATCCAGGGTATTGCCTCGATCCTAGAATATGAGTGTTGAAGTCGACATGAAAGAAGTGTCGACTGCTCACCATGATGATTCGAGGAATCAATATAAGATGCAAATAGATTTTAATGGTGTGGGTCAGAGAAGGCATGATAATGACAGCTCACGTTATGAATGGATATGGACAATTTGATTGAGGTCAGAGCTATTATGCAAATGACGATAGTTAAAACACTTTTGCTGATAGGGATGGCCATGGAATCAATAGAATTTTTAGGGTGGGTGTAATTATTCTTTGGTTTATGCAAAAAGGGTAAATGAATGTGGGTGATGTGCGAGCTCTCACCAACAGTGACTAGAAACTGTTGCCTAATAAAAATACATGGAAATATGAGTGGGAATATTTTTCCTAAAACTCTTTGTACACTTGCTAAAAGAATACGAAGGTGGTTTTGATGTACATAAATGGAGACGGGTGCCCCATGAGAATGGTGACCTATATGGAGTTGTGGTGTTTTTGCTGAGGGTGGGGGGCCCATTGGTTGGTCTACCTGTTAGGTTGGTGAGGTAGATGAAGTGACACATATGGTATATTGTAATATGGGTGAAGGGTAAGCCAAATGTAAGGTGTGGTGGTGCATCCATCTTGATTCCCCAAAACGTGTAAAGGGTGGCCCGATAATGGGGTTGGTAAGAAATGAGTGAAGAATAATGAGGTTGATCCTCAAGGCATGCAATCTGAAGTGGTTACGAGGTCTGAATATGTTGAATTATGTACACAATATGAATCTCAACATTCAAACTTTCTTTTAATAGGATTATATCATCTTTGATTTTTTCTAGTTTCGGATTTCTTCCAGGTTTATTTTTTAGGTTCGTATAGGTTGGTAGTATACGGAGAAACTCCATGGCTCAACATACAAGAGGGGGTACTTCTCCCTCCTATAGGAATTTATTCTTTGGATGTAACATTGTGTTTTGTTTTTTTGACAATGGTCTACCAAAACACACCTCTTTAGCAGTTGATTATTCCCTACAAGGTAATACAGACAAAGTTGATGTTATTAGTGTACAAGCTTAGATAAAATAAGCATTGGAAATACTGGAAACTATCCATAAATAAACATGAATTAAAACAAAGATATAAATGCTCAAAGGAGAAAACAAGTCATCAAAATAATGGAAAAAAGTTTCTCTATTGATTGTTGGTAGTGGAAGTTGAATACAATAGATGAATACTAAACAATTGAAGAAAATTCTTTGAGCTATGGTCATAAAAAATCATTAGCAAGGAGATTTTTTCCTCAATCTCTTTGCAAGTGTCTCCTCTCAATCAAATAAGTATGAAGACTCTCTGATGAGCACCAGTATTTTGGGAAGGATGTTGTAACTCCTACGGATACCGACTTTACTTCATCAACCTGGGGTTTGTACGAACTTGGTGGTGAGAGTGTTGTATACACAAATAGATGTAACTGTTCTACTCTTTGTCACTGCTGAGTTGGGATGGTAGACCACTAGGGTTTCTCAAACCAACCTTTTATTAACTAGAAGAAGTTTGATTACAAACTTGGAGAGGGGAAATTCACCCTAATTGGGAGAAAATAATTGTTCTTTATTGCAAGAAGGAAAGATTGAAAGAAATGCTTGCAAAATAACATGAAACCCTCTATCTACTTGGTAATATATTTTTGTTGCAAGAGAAACCTACTTTAACACATGTGACATTTTAACTAATCTAAGCATGACATTTGATCTATAGAGTACTAATTGTTGTATGCATGAATAAATATTAAAGAACTTTTTCCTTTTTATCTTTTTTCATGGAAAATGTAAATGCTAATCTTTCTTGGTCCTTTTGCAGGGGAGACAAGTGTGGAGGAAGAGGAGTACAATGGGTCAGATGGCATGGAGGGAAATTAGAGGTGTAATCCTAGTTTTAGTGATGATTTTTCTTCATTCGGGCTTAAAACAGGCTACTACAGGTTTTCCTTTAGGATATCTACCAAAAGTACTAGTTCACCTACAGGGTCCCTTATTTTACTATGGGAACAGGAAGAAAGATTACGGAATGGCCTAGAAGGTGGGATGGAGCTTGCAACAGGTTAATAAGGAGGGATTAATGCATGGGAGTGGTAGGCACTTACGTAGAACTCAAGCCAAATCTTTAATATGGTTGGATTTTCTCAATGGAAATGACAACTTTTCCTCATAAGACAAGAATTCAAATTGAGACCTTAGTGTTTTTTGGCAATCATGGGTGGATATGGCTTAATGGATGCTCATGAGATGAGGTCTCTCTGCAATTTAGAAACTCCTGCAAAAAACACATCATTCATGGCATTCATATAGAAATTCATCAAAAATAAGAAGGGTTTATTCAAATAGATGAAAGCATAGTTATCACCATTTACTTGCTAAGTTCATGCATGGAAATGCTTGAAACCAATACAAAAGCAAGATGAAATCAGTGCAAAACCTAAGATATTAGAAATACCAATTGCAACTATCCTATGAAACTGAAATATAATAACCTAATTAGCAAGGAAACCCTAGATTACGCAAAAATCAAGAATTCTATATTTTTGGGCTCTATGGGAAGTGTTCCTCAAACGATGATCCCTAAAAAGGAGAAATGAGGTGAAAACCACTTATTTTCAGCATTTTCGGAATATATTCTTATCAATATAATATTAGTGTTAGAACTATCCACAGATGGAAGCAAACTAATTAAATCTACCAATACTTACAAATTAACAACACCAAAATTAGTTCAGGAACTAACTATGAGTATAACCTAAGCATACCTATACAACAAGAGGAACCTCTACTGTTAGGGTCGGGCCTAACCCAACAGCTTTATTGTTGCGAGTCAATTTAGTGTTGGATCAATGGAATGCTACCCATTTTCATTAGAAAATTATAAATGCATAAGAGTGCTTGGTTACAATGCTTCAACTTGAAAATTTCTTAGTTATCTTAAACAAAAAATATGAATCCTAATGAGGCTCTAGTCTTCTTGATTTATACAACTGATGCTATCAACAACTTCCTTAAATTTAGGGAGGCTTCACTCCAATATTGAGATCAACTGGTCTTCAACTATCACTGTCTTGACTGCCAATGAACTTCATGATCCAGGTGGCTCTAGAGACACACACAAGACAAAGACAGCTTATGGAAGCTCAAAAATAAAAGCGATCATAATGCTTTCGAACTAGGACTAGAGCATTGATTTTGTTGTCTTGACCATAACGATGTGAACGGTTCATTAATCCGAGCTCATATGAGGGAGAACGAGCCAGTCAAAGTTCTGGTCAAAGTTGGGTTGTGAGCTAGGTTTAAGTGTACTAGAATTTGACCGACCTCGGGGCATGAAAACTAGGTCCTGAAAGCAAGAGAATTTGTTGGATTGTTAATTTTTCTAATATCCCTTATATTAGAAAATATTGAAAAATGTTTGTTATTATATAAAACTAAAAAAACAATATTAATTTGGGGGGTGGGGCATAACCCCCGCCACCCCGATCAGACACAAACTATTGTATAATAAAATTTTAATTATGGGGCCGACCGGCGATGACCCCCACTGGCCTTCCCTCAATCACCACACACAACATATAAACATAATTATGGGTGGTGGGCAGGCCACCTCCAGTGGAACCAGCCCAAGCCCTACTCCCATTATATACATATGCCATATATGCATTTGGGACGACCAGAATCAATCATGCCTGGCCACATGGCCGGCCCACCCCATGGGTGTCCCAACCAAACAACAACACCCATTTAATATGCAACCAAATAAAAGTGTCACCGACCGCGCCTTTCCCAAAAATGAGAAGGGACATGTTTGAATGCCCAGCGGAGGTTAAGGGGCAAGCTGCCCAATGCGGACCCGACCTGCAAAAATGTTAAATATCGTTTTTAAAAAAAAAACAATTGATTGTTAATATGGAGGGTATGGGGTCTAACCACCCGACCTCCTCCTCATAACTCAACTCTTAGTACCAATCCGTCTACAACATAATTCATTCTTAAATCTGCCCCAAAATTTGTATATAAACCCAATTCCGTAATGTGCTCAGTGGGAGGAAGGTATAATGCGACATAGTTTTTGAGACACCCATTTTTTATTTGTTTCACAAGTGGAACCATGATTGAGAAAAACTTTCATGAGGGAAAAATTTTTCCATTCTCCAAATTGGACAAAATTTATGTCGATCTTACACATCTTAGCAACACGAACCCGATGGCGCAATTGGTTTCCTAGTCTAAGCAACAGATCCTCAGATGACCCACAGGAGGGAATATTTGAGGAATATAAGGGAGTCTCCAAGGTTCCTTAAACCCCATATTTTCATTTTCTCATAATTTAGAAATTTGACAGTCGATTTTACCCTAGTCGACACCACAACTCTCATGGTGCATTCAAATTTTTCTTTTGAGTATTTCATTTTTTTGGCCACTTTTCAAAGTGGAGTGTAGGTGTCAGCATTTGTGTGTGAGTAGCCATTTTCATGAGATTCGACACCGGGAGATTGATTGTATGACCAACTTCAAATGTTTGACATCCTTTTCTTCAGATGGCCCCAGGATGTGAGGCATATGCAATGTGTGCGTGTACTTACTTTTGCTATGACATGCATTGTGCTGCAGAGATCCCTATTTGATGTTTGATGTGGGATCTTGTTTCCTTGTTTCATGATTCTTGCTTGATGTCATGCGGAATCATTTGTGGGATGTACTTTTTTTCATGATTCATCATGTTTTGTTTGAGATCCCTTTATTGTTATGTTGATGGGATAATCATGTGTTGCCATGTATGTTTGCATTGAGATCTCTTTTAGATCATATTGACGGGATGCTAATTATCATCATGCGTGAGTTCAGGTCATACTGATAGTAGTCCTTTTTGAATGAGAGTTCTTGGTGGAACCTCTGTCGGAGCCACTCCTGTGTGAGGGAATTTTCCTTGTATGATAGTGACATCACCACCTATGTACATCATCACTATTGACAGTACTTAATGTAGTGGCCTACATCATCTTTACACCAGGGCCCGAAGACGTATTCCCTCTTGGACAAACTTCGTTATCAACATCTTGTGTTTTATGTTGTTGATTCTTGTCATGTTATTTCTTCTTTAGAACATGAATTTACATTCCTTTATTCTATTTTGAATGCAATTCTAATCACATCAAAAAAGAGAAATATTTTGGTTAAATTTGTCAGTTGAGTCAACTCAGATCAAGTTTGGTATCGGAGCGGTCTTTGCATGAATGTGAATTACAAGCATGAACAATGGAACATGCAATGACAGAGGATGAAAAAATCATGTATGATACCATGGTCAAAATTTCCCAAAGGGTGGAAATAATGTATGAATCTCTACAAAAAGAGATAAAGGAAAAGGAGCGATTGTAGCTTAAGTTGCAAGCCACGGAAGAGGCCCTAAAAGAACTAAAGCACAACAACCAAAAACTTCAAACAGAGGACACTGAATTGAAGATGCTTCTACATGAAGATAAAGAGGAAGAAAAGAGTTTGCTATAACAGCTACAAGCCAAGTACGATGCCTTGAAAAAGCTGCACCATGACCCATGTGAAAATCATACCACAGGAATTGGCTCCAAATTGTTGAAGAAAATGAGGTATGAAGGAAAAGTCTTGTGCATTAGTGGCCAAGGCATTGTCAACCCCATCATAGTATAAGAATTACCCCATTAGGCACGACTTGGGTATGTCAGAAAGGAAGTTGGGGAATCTACCAAGACAGCTAGTGAACCACCAACAACAGATGATGAGAAGCCCTCATCGGTTCTTTCCAAATTGACAAAAGAGGTAAAATATGTTGATTTCCTTTCGGTTTCATCTTCACATAGTATGATTTCTACTCAAGATCTATAGATACCAATTACAAGGACAAACATGAGGCTACTTACCAGGATGAGGTACAAAGAGGGAAAAGAACTTGGTGTTAATAACTAAGGCATAAGTCAAAAATTTGAGGTTGTGCAGAGACATCGATTTTCAGGTTTGAGATACACTGAGGGAGAATGCTCGAATGTATCAGATTCTTTTGAGATATCGTTGAAACTGTTGAGGAAAGAGAATGATGGGAACACATCCCCATCATCCCATGGCAGTTTCCATTGCAGGGAAAGGGCTGAGACAAGCTCTCATTGCCCTACTTACACTAGAGATAGAAACGGAAGGTATAACCAGTCTCGACTTTCGAATGTTCATTTCAATTATAAACATGTTGTTAATGATGAATATAAAACATGGAATCGAAAAACATGTACGGTTTGTGAATTAGATAACCATACATTTTCTAACTATTGGAAAAGAATAGAAGCACACAAAAGGAGGAGGCATGAATGACCCTCTCAATAGCATGTAAAGAAACATGTTAAGCAGATCTCGAGGAAGAAGAGGTACTGGAGTAATTACAACAAAAGTGGCTATCAAAGGGCCACTGATTGGAGGCTCCATTCAGACTAGTGCCTTAAACACAAAGTGTCAGTGCATGAATAAGATGAAACAGTCGTTTGACCAGTGAATGCAGCACAAGTGGGTGACCCATTCACATCGATAAGTGAAAAATGGTTTCCAGATATGTTGGCTTGTCATGGTTGTGCCTTTGTCGATCATCTATTTCATTTTAAAATGTAAAAGTGATTATGTGTTTTCCATCACTTTTTAAGCAACAATGATGTCTCGTCTCATTTTGTGTTGCATGATAAATTGTGAAAGTGATGTTGTGTTCCCCTCACTTGTCAAAGAACAAATAGTGTTTGGCCTTATTGTAGTAAATCATGTGTTGCAATGATGGTGTGTTTTGCATCAATTGTTGAATCAACATTCATATGTTGGTATTATTTTCATAGCTGGGGTATTGTTTCCATTTTGATATAAACATGACCATTGAGTATGTGTTGTAAACTCATGGCAAGTATGGGATGCTTGGTTCATGAGTTGGTCATGAAAGTCAAGCAGGTAATTTGGAAAAAACAATGTAGAACAATGTTAAAGAGAGAGTCCATACAGGTCGCAAAAAGGCGTTGTCATCAAAACCCTAGCTACTAGAGGTTCAAGAATCTTTGACCTTGAACAATTAGAAGAAGAAATTAACCATATCTACAAGGTCTTTATAAACAATGACTATCAGAAAAAGATTATACAAAAAATAATTAAAGAATCCATAACCAATACCTAAAAAATAAAAACTCTAGAAAACCCTAGAATCTCCTTACCCTATATTAAAGAAACCACAGACAAAATCACCAAAATTATCACCAAGCATAACATTATGGTTGCCTTCACACCCCCTAACACCAGCAAAAACATGCTAGATTCTGCCAAGGACCTAATAGACCCAAAAAATCACAAAGGAGTTTACTCGGTTCCTTGCTCATGTGGCAAAATATATATAGGTGAAATAGGGAGATCATTTGGCATTAGGCTAAAAGAACATATTAATGATATTTCAAGAAATAGGTCAGAAAAATCAAGTCTAGCTGAGCATGCATGTTCTTCCTCACACTATATTTGCATGGAACAAGCAAAATTAATTCACAAGGAAGACCATTATTTAAAAAGAAGGGTGAAAGAAGCAATTGAAATCGAAAAATCCTCCAAATACCATGATAGAGATGACGGTCTAAAGTTTAAGTAATACTTGGAAACCCCTATTAAATAAATAAAAAAGAAAAATAAACAAAGATTGACACACATTCATTTAAAAAAATAAATAAATAAATAAATATAAAAAATAAATAAATAATAATAAATAATAATAATTAAATAATAATAATATCAAATTAAATTAAGACTTAAAAAAATAAGAATAAAAAATAAAATATAAAAATATAAAATATAAAAATATATCATAAATATATATATATATATATATATATATATATATATATATTTAAAAATAAATAAATAATGAATAAGTAAATAAATAAATAAAATAAATAAATAATAAAAATAAACAAACAAATATATATTATATATATATATATATATATATTATATATATATTATTATACATTATGTAAATAAAAACAATAATATAAATCTAAATTAATAATATTAATAATAAATAATAAATAAAATAAATATCTATTTAAATAATAAGTAAATTATTATTAATTAAATTAATCATTTGTAAGTTGACTACAGAAGAAGACATCAAAAATCTTTTTCAATAATTATTAATAAGCTATGTAATTGCACACTCTCTCTTCTCAAATACAAATCTCATTTCCCTGATGATGGACTCATTAAGCTAGTCTGAAACATTGGTTTCAAAACTGTTCACAGGTTTTCCACAAAATTAAAAAAGAATGTACTACAGGTTGCAGAGGTTGCAGGTGTCGGCTCATCACTTCAGGTTCTGAGGAACAAAGGTGAAGGATATGGACACGAGACCTTTTAAGGAGACTTGTGATGCAGACAAGGTATAGAGAAGTTGCACATTAATTTTCATGCTTTTGGTGGACCAAGATCTCCTCAGTGGGGAGGATTGATCCAGGTGGCTCTAGAGACACACACAAAACAAAGAGAGCTTACGGAAGCTCAAAAATCAAGGGATCATAATACTTTCGAACCAACACCAGATCGTAGATATTGTCATCCTAATCGCAATGGTGTGAACAAGTCTTAATTCTGAGCTTGTATGAGGGAGAACAAGCCAGTCAAAATTTTGGTCAAAGTTGGGTTGTCGGCCAAGTTTAAGTGTCCTACAATTTAACTGACCCTAGGGCATGAAACCTAGGTCCTGAAAGCGGGCGAATTTGTTGGATCGTTAATTTGTCTAATATCCCTTATATTAGACAGAATTGAAAAATGTTTGTTATTATATAAAACTAAAAATAGAAATATTAATTTGGGTGGCAAGGCATTACCGCCGCCACCCCCATCGGACCCAAACTATAATATAACAAAATTTTAACTATGGGGCCGACAGGCCATGAACCCAGTCGACCCTCCCTCAACCACCGCACACCACATATAAACATAATTATGGGCGGTGGGAAGGCCACATCCAGTGGATCCAATGCACATCACTCCCATTATATCCATATGTCATATATGCATTTGGGACAGCGGGAATCGAACCCGCCTGGCGATGTGGCTAGTTTGCACCACGGGTGACCCAACTATTATTGGGAAAACTAGTGTCCATTCAAAGCTGTTAGTCCCACTAAGATGGGTAGTTACCTTACAAACAAACATCTTAGTCACTTATGTTTTCCATTATGAGAGATAGATGAGAGAGAAGCAGAGAGTACCAACCTCGGTCTTCTGCTTGGCTCCTTGCTTGTTTCGTCCCTCCCTTGACAGAGCTTTGCCACTCCTTCCTTACTTGTCCCACTTCAAAGAACACCTGTAGAGTCAAAGAAGCATAATACCATCAAAGCATAGAGATCTATAACCATAAACAATATAGGATCAGATGTATATTAGCCATACAAATGGATATATCAATACAAGATTCAGAGATATACAAGAATATGGAGGAAGAATCAAATAGCTTTATTGATAGAAGTAGTAGAAGAGAGGATTACAACCGATTGGTTTGATCCAGTGCCATCCCCCCAACATGAAAGCCCTCTTCACCTCATGAAAAGCTTAGATCACCCAACAATAGTATGTTACACAAAGAAACCAATAGAACTTTCTTACAAAATACAAAATTCCAGCCCCTGGATCTCTAGGTTGAGGGATCCATATATAGATGTTTGCAAGTGGGTGAGTTAGCTTCTGGGATTTTGATTAGTATCATCTCTTTGACAGTTCTTGGTTCCACTTGGATATTTCATTATCTCTTACTCATCCCTGGGAAAATTCTGAGAGGCAAGTGTCAAATCGGCAGTTTCTACAAGATTCTTTGGGTTTCCACCTAGCCAACTACCTCTCCCATTTGTCTGCTCTCACTCATCGCACCCTACAAAAGGGATTTTAAGTATGCATCGCAATTTTTTCATGTGGCAGATGAGATGCATCACACCCTTAGCACTGAGTAGTCTGTATGGTCTTGTTTTGACCAGTTCTGAGTAGTTTTTCATGGAGAACTTCTAGGAAATGATGTAATCAATTGACTTTTCTCTTTTAGGGTATGAAACAACACTTTTAGGGACTTAGAAGCCCTTGTTTTTATGCACACATGCAATTGGGGTTGCAGTTCCTAGATATGTCTATAACAGTTGCCCCGCTAAAGCATGAGGTCGTAAATCTTTTGATGTCAGGTGAAATGCTTTATCATGAGGATCCGAGGTTTTTCGAACTAGAAGGTGACCTGTAATAAGATACAATATAATACATTCTCTTCATAATATTTTCATGATCTAGCTGAGGTCGGCATTCTCATGCTCAGCTTTATAAATTCATTTTCATGTACATAGGACAGACAACCATTTGTATGGCAGACTGATGATTCTAGTAGAGCCATCATCCCTTAGCTTGGATGATTATCTATGCAACAATGATGTACATTTGATGTCTTCATTTTCTTTAATATATCGCAGCCCAGATGGATGAAACCAGATCTGAGGCCTTCAAATTTGTTCAATCTTCGCCCGAAGTACAAGTCGATCCATGTGAAAAGATGTTATGGTGTCAAACATTGAATGACATTGCCCGATTACCAGCCAATGATGTAAGATGTTAACAGGCACCAGAGGAATCACCGATAATGATAATGACCCTCTAGGTACTACAGTATAATTCACATGGTGTGAATACATGAGTCAATGTCGAACACCACAAAATTTTTTTTGGTCGATGGCCATTAATGTAAACCTGTCGCCAGAAGTGAGAAACTTGCCATTGAGGCATGCAAGCTTCAAAGTACTGAAAGGGTTGTTCCTAGGTCGACTTCTTGGATGATGAGCTGATGTTGACAAGAAGTGACCCGTCATAGGAGGGCCTTAATGAATCCCACATCTACAACATGAAACAGAGCAAATGGTTTGTGGAGGTTAAAACAATCTAATGATGCAAGGTTTAGGGTGGCGGTCATGGAAGAATGAAGCATGAAGGTATTACAGTGGATGAGACATAATCTGGGTTGGTGAATTCTCTGAGTGACTTCTTTTGAACATATCTGCGACACTGAAATGGATTGGTAGTGTTAACCCCAAAAATGGATGGTACGGAAGACCAATGGTGGTATGACCAGTGAACGGAATAACACAACCAGACTCAATCATGGTCATGGAGTGAAAGTGTCATGTTCAAGAGCTACCTACTACCAATAATGTTTCTTCATGTTTTCTTTCCAATTTTTCCCCAGTCATTTCTGACTAGTACCTCTTTATTTTTGTCAAGCTTGAGGAGGATAACATATGTTTGTTCAATAATTTTCCCTTTGGGAAAACCTGTCGCTATGTTTTAATGAGCCTGGTGACAGTGACACTCACTCTTGTCTGCATGGACAAGTTTGTCGCTATTGTTTGAATGAGTTTAATGAAAAAGATAACTTGTTCCTTTTCAATTTTAGAGATTCTAAAAAGATATGGAAAGGAAACTCCAATATTCCTTTTTTGTAATATAATCCCTTGAGTCCGAAAAACTATAAAACAATACGAAGGAGATGAATTTTCAATAGTTTTAATGAGCCGAACAAGAAAAATGCTCGATCTTTTTGTGTAATAATCCCTTACTCCAAAAATATTAAAATCTAGAGGAGGGATGGCACTTACAATCACTTTAAGGAGCTGGAGAGGCCAATTGCTTAGCAAATTTTTCATATTTTATGAGTCAGATGAAAAGAGATTTAAGGAGTCTCATTTTTTGAGGAACGAGTGATGTTTTTGAATAGCAGTTGGTTCCAAGTAAGGTTTGGAACTTGTCAATCATGGCAGTGTAAAGAAGGTGGCTAATAGAATCACTCGTCCCAGTTTTTCCTCAAAAAGGGTAAACAATCAAATGGAGGCATATGATCCGCTAAAAAATAGTGCAGGTCATGGTAAGAACACAACCAAGGTTCAAATGTTGATGATTATGCGATTGCAATGGTTATATACAGAGGTGGGTTCATTTTTTAATGACCTTAAACTCTGGTGGAACATATGCTCATTGTTAGGTTTATTTTTTAACAAGCTTAAACTTCGCTTAAAACTGCTCATGATAATGGTCAAAGATGTTCAATTCACAGTTAACACTATTTTCTCTTTATGGTCGTACTACCTATTCAATTGCTCCATCAGAATGATTAGAAATGTATATACATTCTTGAAAATGAGTAAAAAACTAATACCTTACCTGAATTACATGAGTAATAACATAAAAGTGGTTTTTACCTCTTATTTTACTGTTTCATTCAAATTTTGGATTGTTGGAGTTCTGGAGGCGTTTTCCCTCTTGATTTTCATCAGCTTATTTTGGGAGATTTTGTGGATGATTTTCGAAGCCTTATAGACTAGGTAGGAGCTAACCCTAAGCTCTTCAATTGCATTCTTTCCTTTTCTGATTCTGAGTATGTTTTCCTACTTTTATGAGCCTCTCGGGTTTGAAAATTTTGTTCTCTCCCCATCGCAGCTAGTATACATCGAAAGGTACGATGCATACTAGGTTGACCATTAGCCAGTAAATATGCATCCCACCCAGTACACAGCTGGGGTGCGATGGGCGCAAGGAGGAATGTTTTTGCACTGATTTTTCATGGAAATTTTTCCTTTTTTTTGCCAAATCAGGATCATAATTCTTCTCTTGATTTCTTTTCAGAGATTCATCAGAGCAAGATGGTCATTTCATGGCATGAACATGAGCATGAAGAAGAGGAAATGGTTTCCTTACAAGCTCTAGGTATGGTAACTGCATTGCAGAACTATGGCTTGCTCAAGTTCTTCCACGTATCTATTATGAGGCAAAAAATCAACTTGTTGCAATATTTCCTCGATGCATGGGATCCTACCAACCAGGTTTTTCAAATTAGAGGTAAATCCATCCACTTCCCTGTTGAGGACATCTACTTTTTGACCGGTTGATCGAGGCATGGTGCCCCTCTCTCATTACTAGGTTCCACCTATGGGGCGAATCCATGAGGGATTATATTTTCCGATACTGTAGAGATGGATCTCAGCCGAGCAGGGATGGCAAGATCAGTATTCGAGATGTCACTAACCGGTCCTTGAGAACTATCTTATTCACCTTTACTAGATTGGCTAGTAGTGCGGCCATTCACTTGGCCAACAAGTCCTATATGCAGTACACCTTGGAATGCATTGAATGAAAGGTATTCAACTGGTGTGATGCAGTAATTCCAGTGACAAAAGAACAACTTACCAAGGTGAAGAATGGAATATCTAAGAACTTTGGTTATCGTTTTATTCTGACTACTTTTGCCTTCCACAAGATCCCACTGAAGCAACCACATTACATTTCACTCAGAGTGCGAGCGCCGACAAAACCACAGATGCAGAGATGGGTCATTCTTATGGCCAAACATGCTGGTCAGTTGCATATTTCATTCTTTGATGTCTTCCTTGAGTAGTTTAACTGTCAGCAAATGGTTTATGCCAAGTATCCATATGCCAGTATGGATTTCTGGGGTGACCCAGATTTGGTGTTGCCCGCTAGAGAGTAGTGGGGTGTCATAGGTAAAAATATTTGATCATATCTTTGTTTATTGCTTTTATAATTTTCTTGTGCTTTTTTTTAGATATTATCAACACTAATCAAAGTTCATGTGTTCGTGCAGATATCGGAATAGTGCAACCAGCAGTGTGCCCGGCAGTCGGAGCTGTCATTCCAGCGAGAGAGGATGTAGGGAGGGCAGCCCTTCACGATCTGGACATAGCCAAGACCCTCGCAATATTACAGAATCACATCGAGGGTCTCAGCCTTGGTATTCATGATGTGAGGACCGACGAGTTACCTCTGAGATTACAACACCATACCACTGGCTTGCAGAGCCAATGGACTAGGCTCTTACGTATGATCGCACAGGTAGTGACTTGTTATCACCAGCACCATTAGTCTACGATTCCCCCTTGCATTTTTGAGTTTCTATCATATGACCGATCTTGTCCTGGACATAAAACACTATGTAAAAGCTATAAACAGTTATATATATTTTTGATTTCGAAGCTTTATTTTTGTTAAGTTATATGATCCTGATGCAAATATTGATGAAATTCTTTTCTTTTATAAATGTTGCAAATGTCTATCTAACGCATAATTTGCTAATGAATCAGTTAATTTGTTTATGTTGATATTGAATAGAGTCAAACTATCTTTCCAAAATGCTGACCCTTAGGAACATTCGATAGATAGCCGGATTCCGAATGGAATAGATGCCAGTAAGCCGTAGAATGACGAGTTGTGAGTCTACCTTGACGAAAAGTCGACTTATTCCATGTGCGATGGCATCAAAAAGGAGCTCTATCAACACACTATATTCAGCGATGTTGTTTCTTGACCAACCAATACATACCCCTCTGAAACTCACTAACTCGTCGCTTGGATCAAAGATGGCCTAGGATATAGAAGATAGATTCCACGTACTATAACTAGCTCCATCGGTGTATCCAACAAATGATTCCAATATGTTAGACATCTGCAAGAAATGCAAAAGTATATTACCTAACCAAAACGATTTCTCTTGATGAAAACAAAAAAGGAACAAAAGCATGTGAAGAGATTACTACACATAGTTAAGCATAGTAATGCTTAAGGTACAACCCGTTTTGGGGTTGTGACAGTGGAATCCCATTGTAATATACTAGCTCGTAGGCTCATTTTGGTAATACACACTTAACAATATAGGGACCCATCCATATATACTGGAACTTACCTACTCCCAATTTATCTGATTCCTAATGGTAAAGTAAGACTAGGTCACCTTATGAGAAGACACGGGGTTTGACATTCTTATCAAACTGTGCCTTGACTCATTTCTTATGTGCTTCATTAGCCAAGGTGGCATGACAACAAGTTTCATCTAGTTGGATTAGTTCCCAAAAATGAGTCTCTTCCTCAGAAGTTCCAGGGAGAAGGTCAACTGTGAGCTTGAGAGATGAAATTTCACATTGAACTGGTAAGACCGCTTCCACACCATACACCTGCTGAAAGGTTGTAAATCTGGTCGCATTTCCCACCAATGTTCGGTATGCCCACAAGGTCGAGTACAATATTAGGTGACAAATATGTTTATGGACTCCAATCATCCTTTGCAGCATGTGCTTCAGGACTTTGTTGATCACCTCAACTTCCCCGTTAGCTTGTGGATAATACGGAGTAGAGCTATCATGGGTAGTCCTAACTTGGTAACCAATTCAACCATCATGTGATTGCAGAAACGTGATCCATGATATGTGACCATAGCTTCTAGAACACTGAATCGGGAGACTACATGATTGAAAAAGAAAAGAGTAGTTGTTTCATCACTATTGTTTAATGTAGGCATCGCCTCAGCCCATTTCGTATAATAGTCAACTACGACTATGATATACCCATGCCCCCAGCCGAGGTGGGGTTACATGTCATGAAATCTATGCCCCATTTGGTGAATGGCCCAATAACAACTACTGGATGTAGAGGTGCGGGTGGTATTCTAGTTTTGTGGTCGAACATTTGACAAGCATGGCAACTTCTGACTGCGGTTATGCAAACTTTAAACATTGTTGGCCAGAAGTAGCCTGCTCGTAAGATCTTTTGTGCCATAGCATAACCATATTGATTCCCCCCACACGCACTTGAATGACAATCATTTAGGACTTTTTCGGCCTCCTCATGGGTGAGGTACCTTTGCAGAACTGTATCGATACCACAACGAAGAAGGGTATCACCAATCATCATGTAGTCCTGTGCTTGGTATCGAGTATGTTGTTGTTCTGAGCAAGAGGTATTAGGCCTATATGTTTGGGTTTGGAGATAGATGATTATATCTCCATACCAAATATTGCTTGATGGTATCAAAAACAAAGATTCATCCATGATTGCTGCTTTCGATGTTGAATCGTTAGATGTCAATGGGAAGTCACATAGTAACTTCGTGAAAACTAGAGATTTCTCTGATTTAGATTTTACGAATTCCATATCAAACTCTTGCAAAATAGCCATCCATTTCAAATATTTTCCCCCAAGAAACTTTCGTGACAAGATGTAAGTCATAGGGTTGCAATTTGACAAAATGGTAGTTTTGCAAAAGAGGATATAGTGTCAAAATCTTTGTATTGCTTGAACGACTGCAAGAGCCAACTTTTCAACAAAGGAGTACTTACTTTCTGTATCATTTAAGTTTCGACTTAAATAATAGACATGATGTTCGATTCCATTGACTTCTTGAACTAAAACAATTGTGATGGTCGTACCTGTTGCAGCTAGATACAGGTTAAAGTCTTTTTGATAGTCAGGAGCATACATTAATGATGCTTTTATTAGGGATTCCTTTAGAGATCTATAACCATAAACAATATAGGATCAGATGTATATTAGCCATACAAATGGATATATCAATACAAGATTCATAGATATAAAAGAATATGGAGGAAGAATCAAATAGCTTTACTGATAGAAGTAGTAGAAGAGATGATTACAACCGATTGGTTTGATCCAGTGCCATCCCCCCAACATGAAAGCCCTCTTCACCTCATGAAAAGCTTAGATCACCCAACAATAGTATGTTACACAAAGAAACCAATAGAACTTTCTTACAAAATACAAAATTCCAGCCCCTGGATCTCTAGGATGAGGGATCCATATATAGATGTTTGCAAGTGGGTGAGTTAGCTTCTGGGATTTTGATTAGTGTCATCTCTTTGATAGTTCTTGGTTCCACTTGGATATTTCATTATCTCTTACTCATCCCTGTGCAAATTCAAAGAGGCAAGTTTCAAATGGGTAGTTTCTACAAGATTCTCTGGGTTTCCACCTAGCCAACTGCCTCTGCCATTTGTCTGCTCTCACTCATCGCACCCTACAAAAGGGATTTTGAGTATGCATTGCACTTTTTGCATGTGGCAGATGAGATGCATCACACCCTTAGCACTGAGTAGTCTGTATGGTCCTGTTTTTACCAGTTCTGAGTAGTTTTTCATGGAGAACTTCTAGGAAATGATGTAATCAATTGACTTTTCTCTTTTAGGGTATGAAACAACACTTTCAGGGACTTAGAAGCCCTTGGTTTTATGCACACATGTGATTGGGGTTGCAGTTCCTAGATATGTCTATAACAGTTGCCCCGCTAAAGCATGAGGTCGTAAATATTTTGATGTCAGGTGAAATGCTTTATCATGAGGATCCGAGGTTTTTCGAACTGGAAGGTGACCTATAATAAGATACAATATAATACATTCTCTTCATAATATTTTCATGATCTAGCTGAGGTCGGCATTCTCATGCTCAGCTTTATAAATTCATTTTCATGTACATAGGACAGACAACCATCTGTATCGTAGACTGATGATTCTAGTAGAGCCATCATCCCTTAGCTTGGATGATTATTTGTGCAGCAATGATGTACATTTGATGTCTTCATTTCCTTTAATACATCGCAGCCCAGATGGATGAAACCAGATCCGAGGCCTTCAAATTTGTTCAATCTTCGCCCGAAGTACAAGTCGATCCATGTGAAAAGATGTTCTGGCGTCAAACATTGAATGACATTTCTCGATTACCAGCCAATGATGTAAGATGTTAACAGGCGCGAGAGGAATCACCGATAATGATAATGACCCTCCAGGTACTACAGTATAATTCACATGGTGTGAATACATGAGTCAATGTCGAACACCACGAAATTTTTTTCGGTTGAAGGCCATTAATGTAAACCTGTCGCCAGAAGTGAGAAACTTGCCATTGAGGCATGCAAGCTTCAAAGTACTGAAAGGGTTGTTCCTAGGTCGACTTCTTGGATGATGAGCTGATGTTGACAAGAAGTGACCCGTCATAGGAGGGCCTTAATGAATCCCACATCTACAACATGAAACAGAGCAAATGGTTTGTGGAGGTTAAAACAATCTAATGATGCAAGGTTTAGGGTGGCGGTCATGGAAGAATGAAGCGTGAAGGTATTACAGTGGATGAGACATAATCTGGGTTGGTGAATTCTCTGAGTGACTTATTTTGAACATATCTGCGACACTGAAATGGATTGGTAGTGTTAACCCCAAAAATGGATGGTACGGAAGACCAATGATGGTATGACCAGTGAACGAAATAACACAACCAGACTCAATCATGGTGATGGAGTGAAAGTGTCATGTTCAAGAGCTACCTACTACCAATAAAGTTTCTTCATGTTTTCTTTCCAATTTTTCCCCAGTCATTTCTGACTAGTACCTCTTTATTTTTTTCAAGCTTGAGGAGGATAACATATGTTTGTTCAATAATTTTCCCTTTGGGAAAACCTGTTGCTATGTTTTAATGAGCCTGGTGATAGTGACACTCACTCTTGTCTGCATGGACAAGTTTTTCGCTATTGTTTGAATGAGTTTAATGAAAAAGATAACTTGTTCCTTTTCAATTTTAGAGATTCTAAAAGGATATGGAAAGGAAACTCCAATATTCCTTTTTTGTAATATAATCCCTTGAGTCCTAAAAAGTATAAAACAATACGAAAGAGATGAATTTTCAATAGTTTTAATGAGCTGAACAAGAAAAATGCTCGATCTTTTTGTGTAATAATCCCTCACTCCAAAAATATTAAAATCTAGAGGAGGGATGGCACATCCAATCACTTTAACGAGCTAGAGAGGCCAATTGCTTAGCAATTTTTTCATATTTTATGAGTCAAATGAAAAGAGCTTTAAGGAGTCTCATTTTCTGAGGAACAAGTGATGTTTTTGAATAGTAGTTGGTTCCAAGTAAGGTTTGGAACTTTTCAATCATGGCAGTGTAAAGAAGGTGGCTAATAGAATCACTCGTTCCAGTTGTTCCTCAAAAAGGGTAAACAATCAAATGGAGGCATATGATTCGCTAAAAAATAGTGCAGGTCATGGTAAGAACACAACCAAGGTTCAAATGTTGATAATTATGCAATTGCAATGGTTATTTACAGAGGTGGGTTCATTTTTTAATGACTTTAAACTCTGGTGGAACATATGCTCATTGTTAGGTTTATTTTTTAACAAGCTTAAACTTCGCTTAAAACTACTCATGATAATGGTCAAAGATGTTCGATTCACAGTTAACACTATTTTCTCTTGACGGTCGTACTACCTATTCAATTGCTCCATCAAAATGATTAGAAATGTATATACATTCTTGAAAATGAGTAAAAAACTAATACCTTACCTGAATTATGTGAGTAATAACATAAAAGTGGTTTTTACCTCTTATTTTACCGTTTCATTCAAATTTTGGATTGTTGGAGTTCTGGAGGTGTTTTCCCCCTTGATTTTCATCAACTTACTTTGGGAGATTTTGTGGATGATTTTCGACGCCTTCTAGACTAGGTAGGAGCTAACCCTAAGCTCTTCAATTGCATTCTTTCCTTTTCTAATTTTGAGTATGTTTTCCTTCTTTTATGAGCCTCTCGGGTTTGAAACTTTTGTTCTCTCCCCATCGCACCTAGTATACATCTAAAGGTGCGATGCATACTAGGTTGACCATTAGCCAGTAAATATGCATCCCACCCGGTACACAGCTGGGGTGCAATGGCCTCAAGGAGGAATGTTTTTGCACTGATTTTTCATGGAAATTTTTCCTATTTTTTGCCAAATCAGGATCATAATTCTTCTCTTGATTTCTTTTCAGAGATTCATTGGAGCAAGATGGTCATTTCATGGCATGAACATGAGCATGAAGAAGAGGACATGGTTTCCTTACAAGCTCTAGGTACGGTAACTGCATTGCAGAACTATGGCTTGCTCAAGTTCTTCCACGTATCTATTATGAGGCAAAAAATCAACTTGTTGCAATATTTCCTTGATGCATGGGATCCTACCAACCAAGTGTTCCAAATTAGAGGTAAATCCATCCACTTCACTGTTGAGGACATCTACTTTTTGACCGGTTGATCGAGGCATAGTGCCCCTCTCTCATTACTAGGTTCCACCTATGGGGTGAATCCATGAGGGATTATATTTTCCGATACTGTAGAGATGGATCTCAGCTGAGCAGTGATGGCAAGATCAGTATTCGAGATGTCACTAACCGGTCCTTGAGAACTATCTTATTCACCTTTACTAGATTGGCTAGTAGTGCGGCCATTCACTTGGCCAACAAGTCCTATATGCAGTACACCTTGGAATGCATTGAATGAAAGGTATTCAACTGGTGTGATGCAGTAATTCCAGTGACAAAAGAACAACTTACCAAGGTGAAGAATGGAATATCTAAGAACTTTGGTTATCGTTTTATTCTCACTGCTTTTGCCTTGCACAAGATCCCACTAAAGCAGCCACATTACATTTCACTCAGAGTGCGACCGCCGACAGAACCACAGATGCAGAGATGGGTCATTCTTATGGCCAAACATGCTGGTCAGTTTCATATTTCGTTCTTTGATGTTTTCCTTGAGTAGTTTAACTATTAGCAAATGGTTTATGCCAAGTATCCATATGCCAGTATGGATTTCTGGGGTGACCCAAATTTGGTGTTGCCCGCTGGAGAGTAGTGGGGTGTCATAGGTAAAAATCTTTGATCATATCTTTGTTTATAGCTTTTATAATTTTCTTGTGCTTTTTTTTAAATATTATCAACACTAATCAAAGTTCATGTGTTCGTGCAGATATTGGAATAGTGCAACCAGCAGTGTGCCCGGCAGTCGGAGCTGTCATTCCAGCGAGAGAGGTTGTAGGGAGGGCAGCCCTTCACGATCTGGACATAGCCAAGACCCTTGCAATATTGCAGGATCACATCGAGGGTCTCACCCTTCGTATTCATGATGTGAGGACTGACGAGTTACCTCTGAGATTACAACACCATACCACTGGCTTGCAGAGCCAATGGACTAGGCTCTTATGTATGATCGCACATGTAGTGACTTGTTATCACCAGCAACATTAGTCTATGGTTCCCCCTTGCATTTTTGAGTTTCTATCATATGAACGATCTTGTCCTGGACACAAAACACTATGTAAAAGCTATAAACAGTTATATATATCTTTTATTTCGGAGCTTTATTTTTGTTAAGTTATATGATCCTGATGCAAATATTGATGAAATTCTTTTCTTTTATAAATGTTGCAAATGTCTATCTAACGCATAATTTGCTAATGAATCAGTTAATTTGTTTATGTTGATATTGAATAGAGTCAAACTATCTTTCCAAAATGTTGACCCTTAGGAACATTCGATAGATAGCTAGATTTCGAATGGAATAGATGCCGGTAAGCCGTAGAATGATGATTTGTGAGTCTAGCTTGATGAAAATTCGACTTATGCCATGTGCGATGGCATCAGAAAGGAGTTCTATCAACACACTATATTCAGCGATGTTGTTTCTTGACCAACCAATACATACCCCTCTGAAACTCACTAACTCGTCTCTTGGATCAAAGATGGCCCAGGATATAGAAGATAGATTCCACGTACTATAACTAGCTCCATCGGTGTATCCAACAAATGATTCCAATAGGTTAGACATCTGCAAGAAATGCAAAAGTGTATTACCTAAACAAAACGATTTCTCTTGATGAAAACAAAAAAGGAACAAAAGCATGTGAAGAGATTACTACACATAGTCAAGCATAGTAATGCTTAAGGTACAACCCATTTTGGGGTTGCGACAGTGGAATCCCATTGTAATATACTAGCTCGTAGGCTCATTTTGGTAATACACACTTAACAATATAGGGACCCATCCATAAATACTGGAACCTACCTACTCCCAATTTATCTGATTCCTAACGGTAAAGTAAGACTAGGTCACCTTATGAGAAGACACGCGGTTTGACATTCTTATCAAACTGTGTCTTGACTCATTTCTTATGTGCTTCATTAGCCAAGGTGGCATCACAACAAGTTTCATCTAGTTGGATTAGTTCCCAAAAACGAGCCTCTTCCTGAGAAGTTCCATGGAGAAGGTCAATTGTGAGCTTGAGAGATGAAATTTCGCATTGAACTGGTAAGACCGCTTCCACGCCATACACCTGATGAAAGGTTGTAAATCTGGTCGCATTTCCCACCAATGTTCGATATGCCCACAAGGTCGAGTACAATATTAGGTGACAAATCTGTTTATGGACTCAAATCATCCTTTGCAGCATGTGCTTCAGGACTTTGTTGATCACCTCAACTTGCCCGTTAGCTTGTGGATAATACGGAGTAGAGCTATCATGGGTAGTCCTAACTTGGTAACCAATTCAACCATCATGTGATTGCAGAAACATGATCCATGATATGTGACCATAGCTTGTGGAACACTGAATTGGGAGCCTACATGATTGAAAAAGAAAAGATTAGTTGTTTCGTCACTGTTGTTTAATGTAGGCATCGGCTCAGCCCATTTCGTATAATAGTCAACTGTGACTATGATATACCCATGCCCCCCAGCCGAGGTGGGGTTACATGTCATGAAATCTATGCCCCATTTTGTGAATGGCCCAATAGCAACTAGTGGATGTAGAGGTGTGGGTGGTATTCTAGTTTTGTGGTCGAACATTTGACAAGCATGGCAACTTATGACTGCGGTTATGCAAACTTTAAACATTGTTGGCCAAAAGTAGCCTGCTCGTAAGATCTTTTGTGCCATAGCATAACCATATTTATGCCCCCCACACGCACCTGAATGAAAATCATTTAGGACTTTTTCATCCTCCTCATGGGTGAGGTACCTTTGCAGAACTGTATCGATACCACAACGATAAAGTGTATCACCGATGATGATGTAGTCTTTTGCTTGGTATCGAGTATGTTGTTGTTCTGAGCAAGAGGTATTAGGCCTATATGTTTGGGTTTGGAGATAGATGATTATATCTCCATACCAAATATTGCTTTATGATATCAGAAACAAAGATTCATCGATGATTGCTGCTTTCGATGTTGAATCGCTAGACGTCGATGGGAAGTCACATAGTAACTTCGTGAAAACTAGAGATTTCTCTGATTTAGATTTTACGAATTCCAGATCAAACTCTTGCAAAATAGCCATCCATTTCAAATATTTTCCCCCAAGAAACTTTTGCGACAAGGTGTAAGTCATAGGGTTGCAATCTGACAAAAAGGTAGTTTTGCAAATGAGGATATAGTGTCAAAATCTTTGTATTGCTTGAACGACTGCAAGAGCCAACTTTTCAACAAAGGAGTACTTACTTTCTATATCATTTAAGTTTTGACTTAAATAATAGACATGATGTTCGATTCCATTGACTTCTTGAACTAAAACATTTGTGATGGTCGTACCTGCTACAGCTAGATACAGGTTAAAGTCTTTTTTATAGTCAGGAGCATACATTAATGATGCTTTTATTAGGGATTCCTTTACAGAATCAAAGGAAGCTTGCGCAACCTGATCCCAATTGAAGGGCACTTCTTTTTTCAAAAGACATGTATAACCTTTAGCAAGTTCAGCATAATTTGGAATGAACCTCCTTAGAAAGTTTGCTTTGCCTTAGAGTTTCTGAATCTGAAGCAAATTTGAAGGTGGAGGCATATCGATGATCGCCTGAACCTTACATGGGTCGAGATGAATCCCATCCTTTGAAACCACAAAGCCAGGTAAACAACCAGAACTGACACAAAACAAACATTTTTGCAGATTGAGTCATATCTTGTGGTGTCAGCAACGTAGAAATATAGCTCTCAAGTGCTGCGGATGATCAGTCCGCTTTCGTGAATGAGCTGGAAGATAGTCGAGATATGGTTGAATGATGTTCTTGATGTCACGGAAGGCGTAATTCATAGCCCTCTGAAAAAATTTCCCCTGCATTCTTTAAACCAAAAGGCATCTTTCAGTACAGGAATGTGCCACATGGAAAAATAAATGCAGTCTTCGACTGGTCCTATGGGTGGATATTTATTTGACTATACCCAAAAAATCCATCTAGAAACAAAAAGATTTCAAGTCTGACGCATTCATCAATTATCTAGTCAATGAAGGGTGTAGGGTAGTTATCTTTTGGATAAGCTTGATTTACATTCCTATAATTGATGCACACTCTAATGGTTCCCTGCTTTTTCATCACACGAACAATGTTCAATACCTAATTAGTTAGAGGAATCGGCTAAATGAAACCAGCATGCAGAATTTTTTCAACTTCCACCTTGATGACAGCGACTTTCTTCGCGTGCACCTACCGAAGCCATTGTCATACCAGTTTGACATCTAGATACATATTAATTTCATGTTCAACTATGCTAGAGTCCATCCCTAGCATTTCTTCATATGACCATGCAAAGACATCTCTAAACTCGTGAAAGACAGCGTAATATACTTCTAGTTCTGAAGAAGAACAAGATTTGTTGACATGAATATTCTCTACAACATCTGGTTTGGTTCAGATATTTATGGCTACAGTTTCTTGAATATTCGATAGATTTCTTCTGAAATCCATCGTATTTACTGTATTTTATAGAAAATAAAAAATTGAAGGATGCTTTAGGTAATGGAACAATCTTCATTGTAATCTAGAAAATGGGAACGATGGTAGTAATCTTCCCATGGCGCCTCTTATATCATATTGACTGAACAATTCCTTCATTTGTAGAATGTACATGGGACCAAGGATTTCAAGAGGTACCATATTCCTTAGACCTATCTATCCAAACACTCGATGATCGTTGATTTGGGTTTGTGGCCCAAGCCAAGAACATTGATTGCTACAATATTCCTATTAGGCTTGGAGGCAATACCTGGCGATGGTCCATGCTAACGTCATGTTCAGAAATCCTTTGAATAGAAGATACCATATTGGAGGTTCCCACCATAGCCACTTCCGCCAGATTTTCTAGAGGTGGTAAGGCAAAAGTACCCATCAATGTAGGGTCTTTTAGGAGGCCTGCTCCGATATTTTGAAGAGATTGAGAGCTTCCATGGATCATCGGGATGCTTCCCGTAACTTGTGAACTATTGGGGAGGAAGGTTTTTTGATCAAAAATTCTGATTCCTCCTTGAAAATTAAATTCAAACCTTCTAAAGTGTGTTGACACAATAGCAGCCGTAGGACAAATCCAAGGCATTCCTAGTAGAATGTTGTAATCGAGCTTTCCATCGATAACTTCAACATCAATTTCTACTGTTTTTCCCCCCAGTTCAACTTGCAAGTTACTTAAAATCCTGTATGAGGTGTATGTTCATCCATCGAATGTTTTTAATGTCATTGATGATCTTGACAAGGGTGGTGATCCTAAAGTTTTCCAGCAACTAGTTGACAGAATGCAGGTAGATGCCCCCTCATCAATAATTGTTCGATGAACAGTTTTGCTGAGGGCGTTCACTTGGATGAGGAAAGCGAGTTGAGTTGGTAACTGAGGTTCATATCCTTTACGATTAAAGGCTATAAGATTGGAATCCACTGGGTCAATCCCACCTATTGTTAATAATAGAGTCTGCTTTTGGGAGGGGCAATTTTGTAGTACTTCTAGTGTCAACATAGTGGATGGTGATTGGGCTAGGTCCTCTACTATATTATAATTATATGCTTCTCTCGCACAAGGATTAAATGTCAATTTATGTACTACTCCCTTTGGTGGATTTATCATTAGCTCAGGAATGATGGGTGGCACAACTTTGGTCAAAGTTGTTTTCGAACTACTAGGTTGATCAGTAGCCTTGTTGTACGACAGCTATGGATTCCCGTAATCTTTATTCCTTGTCGATGGCAAAGCATCATTTTGTTGTTTTGAAATGAAAAAGATAAGCACTTGGGATGGGGAAGCATTTTTTCTAGCAACCAAATTGGTTTATGGGTTTGGAAACAGATCGGTCAATACTGTCAAGGTTTTTGAACTCTTAAAGAATTTTTTAATCTTAGCTCTATGAGGACAATTTCTCGTCCAGTGGTCTGCATCGAATATGAGACATGGTTGACCATGTCTATTTTTCCGATAAAGGTTTTAAGAAGATTTTTTAGGAGAGGAATCATCCTGCTTCTTCTTTTTGCCTTTCTTTTTCTTCTTACCCTCTAGTTGCTTCGGTTCTTTACCTTTGTCGATCGACAGGGCGTTAACCTTCAAGGCAAGAAGTTCTTCATTTTAATTTTGACCAGAAATCGCACGGGCTTTCTTATATGTAGCCTTTGCAGTTTTCGTGCTGGTCATACCTATCATGCCATCACCGACATGAGAGAATTTGTTTGATTTAGGAGGTGGAGGAACGGAAAACTCTGGTCTAGGAGTATTAGGGATTTTTTCATAGAGCATGCCAAACTGAGTATAGATCAAGTCTAGATATTGCGCACAAGCAATGAATTGCTCTTCAGTGACAACCCGCCCTTAGCCACATCTTCTGTAATATAAGGTAACAATGACTTAATAAACCGTTCAGCTAGCAGCTGATCCGGAACATATGTTTTTACCATTCTACGACGATGTCACCACTCATGAATATGATTAGATATGTGAGTGGTTGTCGTCTACCTGAAATTGGTAAGAAGCTTCGTTCCTATTTCATACCTTATTGGTAACTGAAAACGGGTTAAGAAGGTGGTGGCAAGGGCACTAAAGTTATTGAATGAAGCTCTAGGCAATTTGATGTACCATTTTACTACTGGACCAATTAACATTGGCTGAAAAAGGTGAAGCCTAGTCAAATCATCATTGAGAGTGTTGGACAGACACCACATATGAAAGGTCATCACATGATTCGACATATCTTCACCTAGACTTCCATTGAATTTAGGAATATCTGATGGAAGTTTATGAGGAATCGCCAGCCACCAAGGGGCATAAGCAATTGAATCATTTTTTAGTTGATTTAGATCTGGTAATTCTAAAGTTGCAATGAAAGGCAACTGTTGATTCAGGTTTGTTGAAGCATACCTAAGATAAGATGGGATCACTTGAGTACTTGGTCTTTTCATACCAACATAATGTATTTGATGCTGATAAATTTGATAAGGTTGATGGGCATAACCACTTTGATATGATTGATGGTAACCGTTCTGAATATAAGACTGCCCATTACCTACAAAGCTTTGTTGCTCAGGTCCTCAATAAGCTTGTTGGAATTTTTGTTGTTGATATTGCACCAGCCATGGTTGTGAAACCATTTCCCATTGCCCAATACTAGATGTTTGACCAATATGAGGGGTTATAGTACCCATTTGAGCCTGCGTTGCTCCGGTTAAGGATCGACTAATTAGTGGTTGTGATTGAGCCATGGAGACAAGATGCTATTGTATTACGACCTGAGAAATTAGAGGTTGACATACAATAGACAGTGCTTGTACTTGCGACACTATTACAATAGCCAGTGTAGTGGGAATATTCGACATATGTTGATTTGGTTGTATGGAATATACAACTCTTGATTTTTGAGGCAGTATTGGTATCCAACCACTGGATGTGATTCCAGCATGACCTGAATTCTATTGTGAACTCTCATATGGTTGTTCTTCTAGAGGGAACAATGAAAAGGCATATTGCCCCCCATATGGCTATAGTCCAACATAAGAGATTCCAGATAAAGTTCCGGACAAACAAATGGGTGTTACTGGGAATAGTGTCCACTCATAGCTACTATTCCCACTAATACTAGTAGCTATCTTAGAAACAAACAAGTAAAGACTAATTTCGTTTTCCTCTATGAAAATAGATAAGAGTGGAATAAAGGACACCAACCCTAGCCTTGTGCTTGGTTCCTTACTTGATTCCTCTCCTTCCTAATAGATCTTTGTTGCTAGTTCTTCGTCTGTCTAGCTTCAAAGAGCACCTGTGGAATCAAAGAAACATACTACTATTGAAGATCAGAGATCTATATTCATAAATAACACAGGACCAGATATGTATTAACCATACAAATGCATATATAATCAAACATACAAGAATATGGAGGAAACCTTGAATAGCTTTATTAATATCAAGAATAGCAAGAGGATTACAGCCAATAGTTTTGACCGAGCATCATCCTCCAGCAAGAAATTCCTTCTTCACCTCAAGTAAAGCTTAGATCACCCAACACTATGAAGTTTCACCATAAAACCAACAACACTTCTCTACAAGATACAAGATTCCAGCCTCTGGATCTCTGTGATGAGGGATCCATGTATAGATGATTGTAGGGGGGTGATTCATCTTCTGGAATTTTGATTAGTGTCCTCTCTCTGATAGTTCTTGATTCCACTTGGAGATTGATGATCTCTTACTCATCCCTGGTCGAAAACAGAGAGGCAAGTGTCAGAGGGGAAGTTTCTAGAAGATTC
>APFE031170174.1:2212-19137 GCA_000404065.3 Pinus taeda
ATGCCCAACTATCAATCCACCAAGGGAACATGCTCACCATCTACCTCAACTCTAACGTTTTCATGAAAAATAAAATTGAAACCTGAACTTCTTGAGAGAAAGAATCATGTAAAGGTGAAAGTGAACTTAAAATCTGGTAAGGCGTGGGGGAAATCCACTTAGGATTTGGTTAAGAATGACGTAGCTAGCTAGTGGAATATAGTGAAAAATCATTTCGAGGGAGAATTAATTTAAGAAATCCAACATATTGTCTCATCTCCCGGAGAGAAGAAAATACGCAAAAAAAAAGTTAAAAATAAAAAATACCAATATCTAAACAGTAAAAAAAAAAACCATAAAACAAAAACCCAAAACCCACAAAAATACTACAATTAAGAAGAGGAAAATAATGTTAGACATTGCTAAAGCATCCATAAAAGAAAGAAAAAGAAGAAATGAATAATGAGAAAGGACAAATCAACCAGGTGCAATGCTAAATCAACCCACTACCCAAGATGCTCTGCCCTTTAGCAGCATTCTACTCTACTGAGCTAAGCCCAACTCAACAACCCACTAGACTTTATGTCTTTCTTTGTATAGGCATTCTACTCTACTACACTCAGTTTGAATGCAAAAGGTATCACCAGTATACAAGATTGAAGAACATATGCGCTTTCTTGAATAGGGATAATAGAGGTAAGAACACATGTACTTTCATGAATAGAAATAATTATTATATATAATTACAAAGAATAGAGGTAATCATTATATATACCATTCATGAATAGAGGGTGTTCATAGAAATGGAATCTGATGGCCTCCTTTACAAAAATCCCATCACATGTCCCTGATCAATACAAGGATTGAACCACCACGTCCTCTCGCTGGTTCTTCAAATGATGGTTCCTCTCTATGTGCTTCACTCCAGCACATATGCAGAGTTGGTCAAGCCCCCTTAACATTCAATGGAATCCATGAGGGTTAGAATATTGGAGGGTCAAATGGCCCTAGCATGCATCTTTTACTGGTCGAAGGGTTGAGGATTCCTTCACAATGTCAATTCACTTTGTTTTTCATAGTATCGATGACTTACTGCAATTTATGATGGGGACCACCCGGTTAGGATTTGTACCCATAGTTCCAGAACTCCCATCCCATGCTTGATCACCTGGATTAAATGAGCCACCATGCTCGCACTCCATGTAATCCTACTCTGCACCGTGCACTTTACAGAACACATCATAGTTGTTTTAAGCACTTGCAATTCATACTGTCCATGATCTTTTACTCGCATAAATGTATGTTTAAAAAGCTTTCACCTCTGGTGCCCACACTGCTGGCCTCGCTGATGGTCATTTTCAAGTTCAGAGTGTCATTTTCCCCTAATGTGGCACTGATTTCAAATTTGTTAAAGTCCGTTAACATTTATTTCATGTTAGCATTGAAATTAGAAATTTCAGTTCCATATATAGTAAAAAGTCATTAATCAAAACAAAAATAAGAGTTTTCCAATTAGAGATATGGCAAAATTCATTAACAATTAATTTAATGTTTAAAACAGTAAAATTTGTTAATCATGTTTTTTAAATTAACAGCTTAAGTATACATTTGAGATTAACAATATTGGAGGTTGGTTTGCAAAAATCAATAATGCAACTCTAGTATGGAACACTTTACTTTTTAGCCTTTATATTAAATATATTAATCACTTGCTTAAATAATATAGATATTTCTTATCATTTAATATCGAATAGATGACTATATCTATATATTATATATATATATATATATATATATATATATAATATATATAATATATATATATATTATATATATTATTATAATATATTTATATATATATATATATATATATATATATTAATATATAATATATATATATATATATATATATATATATATATATATATATATAGTTATTTAATATAATAATCTCTTTTCACCTTAAAAGAGGTTTCCACCTCAAAATATTTGATATCTCTCGATGCTCCATAGATCTAACATTGTGATAGATCTAGGTTGTTTTAATTTCTCCCTTAAGATCATGGGGGCGTCACTGAAAAACAAATATTAAATCACGTGTGTTCATATTGGTGCATTAAAAATCGAAAAAACACAAAAAATTATATTTGGGTTATAATGAGGGCCTAAAGGGTGTTAATATACCATACAACAATATATATAACCTAAGGTATTTCTATAAAAAAATTTGGCCAAGAGGAGGGAAAAGTATGAGGCTACACGTCAGAGGCCGATGGAAAGAGTGGGAAAGGTTTCATTTTGGAGTCGAGCCTCTCTGCAACCCACCTGCAACCCTAAGCCTTTATTCTATTGAACCGTAAGAGAATCTGTGTTTCTGAGTTTGAACCAGACAGGACCACTCCTCAATCCTCGCTCTCCCTCTTGCTTATTTGAACCCATGTCCAACTACCCACTTAAAATAATTCTCTCTAATCAACACATCAACTACGCCATAGTAGCGCGCTTCTCTAACTGCAGTGAGCACATGAGTGAGACCCACCAACAACTTAAGTTACAAAAGCCACAAATACCTAGTAAGTAGGTTGGAATGCTTGGATGGAAGGATACTACTATGAAAGGAAGGCAAGGTGGCCTTTTGTCACTATCGATTGATCCAGAAAATCAAGATGAGGTGGGGATGATGAATGAAATGGATACTCAGTAACAGAAAGAGATACAGAAGGAGATGTGTTGCCATACCGGGTGGGTAGTGAGATTCATCGAGTTTAGTTTTCTTTGACCGCATTTCTACCTTTCTAGCTTAAGTGACACCTACTGCTTTCGTTTGAATCTCTGAGCATGTTTTCTTGGTTATACAACCAAGCTACATTATTTTCACCCACCTAGCTACTCTCTCATTCTCATTCCAGAGGGAGTCCATAACCTAAAATTAATGTGTTTTGTCCAGCTATGGTAACCTCCATGATCAAGGATTCAAAAAATGACAGGTTCTACAAACACCCAACACAAACAGAACAAGAGGTGAGGAGTTAGTTTGTGGAGTGAAACAAGCAGTATTAGCAGTTGATTTAGATGATTTGGCTTGTGGAGTGCAACAAGAGGTATTAGCAGTTGATTCACAGGAGTCAGCTTGTGGAGTGCAACAAGTGGTATTAACAGTTGATTCAAAGTCTTTTTGATCATAGTGTTGTATTAGATTTTACCTAGCAAATATCTATAATGTACAGGTGCATCCTTAAATAAATCTCTTGGCTCCTTCACAAACATGCTCACAATTTCTACTTCTTTTAAGAAAAATTGATAGACTTGAGACTTCAAAATTTTGGCTTCTTCAATTTTGATTTTGACTTTGCAAAACATTCTCAGAACATTCTTCATGTAGCTTGAACTTCAAAAATTTGGTAGCCTTTGACAGTGGTCTGAAAATAGGATTTATGCCCAACATAGATCTTGAACTAATTCATAGGACTAGATTTTTTGGAGATTATCTGTCTAACGCTTATGCATAGAACCATACACAAAATTCAAACTATAGACAAAGGGTTTTACTCCTTTATAGGATTGATATATTTTCCAATAGGAGGGCCTTAAGTGCCTTGCGAAACTAGAACAATCCATTCTTAATAATTTCACTGATCAATAATGTACATACCAAAGTCTGTGTAGATGTTCATAAATTTGGTGATTTTGAAGATGCAGACCTGGGGGCATCGTTTTGCTTTTCGCTCCAATGTGAAGAGATGTGGATTCTATTATTCTGCTAGATAATTCCTTTGAATCTTCACAAATGTGGTCCTTACACCTTTACTCCAATAAATAAGGTTTGTAGTCTTGATTGTAGAGATAAGAGGACTCTGTTGATTTATGCTTTTGATTATTCAAGACTTGAGGAAATTAGTATGCAAAATAGAAATACTTGTGTTCCTCTAGAGAAACAAATTCATCATCGAGGACTTCATCACTTGTGTAATGTTGATCTCATATTAAAAAATGCCAATGTTTAGTGTAAAATCCATATTATTGTCATATTTGGAGGAAAGTCTCTTGTCGTCGGAGGGATATTCTATCCTCAATTCTTGTGACAAGTCTAGGGAGGTTATTCCAACACTTTTATAACATGACATTGTCTCAAAACCCTCATGATGGATGCTTGTGAAGGGCTAAAAATCAAACTTCCCCTCTTCTTCACGATCACCAAACATCGATGGTCCATGCAAGTAGCGTATAGGAGTTGCCTCTGCCCAACCCGAAATATATGGTTTAATGATTGATCCATACTGATGAGAGGATCATTATGAGTGTCGAGGCTTATGTTTCATTATTATGACTGCCATGTACATTAGCCATAAGAGAAGGGAATGTTCTTGTTTTTATTTTTGACCATAAATCCCATGCCAAATTCATCTCAAAACTGCTACTACTTTGTTTATATGTATATGCAACATTGTTTCCTATGAGGAAGCTATTAAAAACATCACCAACATGATGCCAATCCTCACTAGAAAGAGTGACACATGTATCATTTGAAGGTGGTGTGGTAATTCCATCACATTTTAAATGTTGGTACTCATTTATGTGTTAAGAAATCACTTTAGATGCTAAAATGACCCTCCTTCCTGTCATTGTTGCCATAAGTTTGTTCATGTTACAAATATCTAGTGTTTTCATATTCAAATTTTGAGCATAATCCCTCTTCCATAGACACTCCACTTTCATCCCCAACAATGTTATCATTTCCTTCAAAAAGGCCTTGGAGGCCTTCCTCTTGTAGGGTTGTCAACAACTCTTAATATGTACCATCAAATTTCTGAACCTTGGGTGGAAATGCTTGAGGAAGATTTCAACTAGATATTTGAGAGAATGTATGCTCTTTGGGCTACACGAATGCTTCAGCTAGCCACCATGCCCTTGTCCTAAAGAAAGAATAAATAACCTTATCATGTAATCTTCATGTCTTTCCATCAATTCACATATATGCTTCATAAATGCCAGGAGATGTGGGGCTGTAGAAAAAGAGTTCCCCTAAAACTGTGGAAGGTCCTTGCTATAGCTAGGAGGACAAGTTTTTTGTGTGACAACCTATTATTCTATGATGCATGGAAATAAAATATGCCCAGAAACTTAAGATATGTATGAACTCATCACATCAAACTCCTATTCTATATTATCTCATACTTCCATCAAAATTTCATTACAAAGGTGAAATATTTATAGTGAAACCTAAAACTACCTTGAGCGACGTATAAGATATTCCTTAAATAAATTTTGGATGGAAACTTCGACCATAATTGCACCTAGAGAAGTGAGGTGATCTTACATTCCAGTTGGAAATCCCATAGAGAAGGAAGCCACCTCTATCACTTTGAAATGAGATCTTCTAAATCGTCAATATAAAGTTGAAAGAGCATGGGACCTGGGTGACAATGGTCATATTTTCTTTAACATGTATGTTTCTATGTATTCCATTTGTTTCTTTGCCTTGCTACTAAATAATTTAGTATGTATGATTTATATATGCTAATTTTATTGGTTTTTGTGGGATGGTAGTGGCACACCAATTTGGGTTTTTCTCACAGACACCAGCAAAGGGAGAATGTAAAGATAAGCAGGAGAAAATCATAGTTTCCAGAGCATTTACACAGCATAGGTCCAATGAGATAACATTGTCCCAATAGTTGAAACAACAACACTCAACATCCAAGAGAAATATGCTCACGCAGAGAGAGAGAGAGAGTAGTAGCCATTTTTTTGAACACCAACATTATGAACCCTGGGCTGGAGGAACATCACAATGGGGTTCTTTTGATTTTCCCGTAGAAGTTTGTTCGAGATTCAGTTCTAGTCACAATCATCATTTTTAGTAGCAGTTGCATCGTCCTGCTCTACCATCATCTTGGTCTAGGATTTTTCCCCTAATTAGATCTATTTTTCCATAGAGGAATATACCAGGCTCTCTTTATGATTCACCTTCATCCGCCTCTATCTCAAGGGAAGCTATTTCATCTAATCAATCTCCCGTTGGTGACTGTGTTGGGGGCTATGTGGGAGCTCTTTGCATGAGTGATTGTCATTAGCATTGTCTAGGGAAGCTATTGTAGCAAACTTCACTGCCCAATAGAAAGACTTTAGCTTTTGATTCTTCCACCTATTTTATTTTCTTAATTATTTAAGAACTCTTTGGTTGGAATTTAGTCTTCATATCACTTTTCCTCTCATTGCCTAAAATCTCAGCAATTTTACCCCAGCGAAGCCTCCCTTGAGCCAGGGAGAGGTAGCCTAAAGTGTAAAGGAGAGAGGGTTAGGTGAGAGTGGTCTCTCTCTTAGTTACATGAAAGATTTTCTTGATATTTAGGACATTATGACAAACAATGAGGGTTTATGTGATAAAAAGATCTAATGAAAGTGTTTCAACAATGTAATTTTGGGGCGATCTATTTTATGTTTAGATAATTGTATCAATGTAAACAATTCTGCCTCGCTAATCACTTTTAAAATATGTATGGTGATTGGATTAGCACCCGTTAATTCTTCATTGATTTCAAACCGTACGTATATGATGTCAAATGAGGGCTCTTTTCAACCCTTGATAGGTCTCTCAAAACCTTTACATCTAAGATAAGTCTCTATCCTTGCAAGAATTCTAGTAACTATAATGACTACTAGAAATAATTTATTGGAATTTTAATATATCCTCTCTCATGGTTGTTTAAATATTTCTCTAATACTTTAGATTTACAGAAAATTTGATCAATTATAGGTCTTTAATCCTCGCTTTCATTGTGCCACTCTGATTCCTTCAATAGGCCAGAGTTAACCTCTAATTCCTTGTGCTCTATCTCTAGCTGTAGGGTGAAATTCGTAGCACAATTATTATATTTAGTTATGTTTAAAATATGATTGTGTTGTCGGCTTTAAATACTCTGATATCTCATGAGGGTAATTCTTGTGATTTTTAAGGCAAGGTATAATCTACGACATGATAAATATGGATTTTAGATAGATATGGAGGTTCATAGATAATTTTTTGGTCTCTTGTTTACTAGCACGAAATAAACAAACACAGATTCTTTCAGGCACGAAGACAAGGAATAATTCATTTCAGAAATATTCATTTGTTAATATGGAACAAAAGTGCAAAGAATATACATAGATGAATCAAATTTCTGTTTATATGCCTACATCAGACCTCGACAATATGTTGTTCATCTCGATTATTGTATTTGGCAAATGGGAGATATGGTCATGACATGACAAGCATGAATTCTGAGAGAAGTGGCACAAACTTCCAGTATTTCACTAAGGCTAATATTGTGTCTACTGTCGAGACATGATTTTAGAATGATTGTCGCACAAACACTTGGACTCACTAGTCTCCATGAAAAGCATAGTTGGAATACTTTTGAGACGTGATTTTAGCATGCTTGTCACTAGTGTTGGAAAGGTGATGGGAAACTTTGATCTTCAGTCTGGGGTACTACATAAATTGTATGCTGGGTTTGGAGATATTTTCCTATTCCAGCAAGAGTATTATGTTGAGAGAGCCTTTCTAGAGGATTTGCTGGTCATGTTTCATAGTAAGTGTTCTAGTTTGGAATCTCCAGATGTAGAGTCAGGGTTTCTAAGGCAACATCACACATGCTTGCATTAGAAATATGTTGCTATCAATAAGAAGAGGCTTTAACATTCTAGATATTCAGTGATCAGATAGAGAAGATAGTTAGAGCTGCTGCTAGGCTTGAAATAAACCTAGTTTGTGCTAATTGAGATGCTAGTCACATGATTTTGTTTTCCATTTTTCAGGCGTCATGAGGAAAGTACCTTTAGTATGAACAAATTGGTATGGCATCAAATTTTTGAAGAGAATCAAAAAAACATTGGATTTAGTCTTTATAATAACAAAATTCATCCTATGCATGAAGGTTATGTAATCCTACACTTAGGATACACCTTAAGAAAATAAAATTCGGAGATTCATATTTGGTGATCTAAATCATAAAGGGAGAATTATTTGTTTGAAGAAAATATTGAACCCCTCATTCATAAGGTGGAACCTATTTCATTTATATATTGAGTACCAATGAACCAATAATAAATCATCCAAATTTAGGTGCATATTCATGGTACAAATGGTTTGTGGTTAATCTAGTTTTGGTAGCTTCTACTAATGAAAAATTCCACATAGTCAATCTCTTCTTTTGTAGAAGTAAAAATATCAACTAAAAGCTTAAATATGTCCACTCTTTAAGTTCCAAGAAAGTCCTAGCTTCCAATCACATCTATAGTGGTACCTAATTTTGTTTAAGAATCAATCAAATTTGAATGAACAATGGTCCTCAATGCATTGATTCATTATCTTCAATCATAAATTCTTTAGTGACTTTTATTATTTCCATCACAGTTATGAGATTCCCATAATTTTTTTCTAGACATTCTTGAGTTGTGCATCAACAAATTTGTGAGTGGAGACAAGGAAAGGTGGTCCAACAACGACCCCAAAGTTGAAACTTTTTGGGTTTGAGGAGAGTTTGTAACCTGTTAGGGGTAATTCTACCAAACATGAGTTGTAATTTGTAAATTGTTTGGCTAGTTGAATTGTAGTAAGTAGTTTATTTTTTGTAGAACTGAAAACCCTTCATTTGTTGATCTCGAATTATTGAGAAAATGACTCAAATTGATGAGTTATTATAGTTACTAAATAATCTAATACTCTCTACTATCAACAACATAAACACACTCCTTAAAGCAACTTCTGCTAGACAATAATTTGTGGCCATCTTTGAAACAATATTAGATAGCACTTTCTTTTTCACATAAGACATCAATTTAGAACTATATTTGTAATTATTCTAAGAACTATTTCAAGTTAAGTTCTAAATTTTCTAGTTAATCTTAAACAACCATTCATCAAAATAATTTGGCTTCTCCTACCATTTGTTTGTGATCTTCCTTAAAACATCATATTCCTAGAATAATACTTATTCCTAGAGTATATTTAACTATTGGATACTATCTACTTACATGTTTTAGCTCTGTTTTTTCACTCTCAGTCACCTTAAAAGAAAAAAGATTTGAAACCTAATATTTAAACACTATGGAAAATTTACATTATTCATATGCAAGGAATATGAAAAGCGATAAATGAACTTGAATTGTCTTTGTGAATCCCAAAGGCCTCCTAAAAAAATAAAAATCAAAAGCTAAAAGTCACATAATATTATATTATATTTGAATCTCTATATCTGGTTAAGACTTGTCCTTCCATTTATGCCTTCTCGACACTTTTCTTATCTAGCACTATAAGTAAAAATTAAGCATTTTGAAGATTCCAAGAACAGAGAAGAAACTGAATGTCTTTAATATAAAATTTCAGGCACATTTATATCATACACCTTCACTTTTGAAATTTGAAAATGGTGGAGGCTCTCTTACAGGTTTTTGAGTTTCCAAATTATTTGATTGAAGAGATGTTGACATGTGTGCCAGCAGAATATATCTAGAAACTCAGCACCCTCCCCGAGGAATGGAACAAATTTACATGGTTGATCGCAGGTGATGTGGACAATAATCAGGATTGCTGGTCATACTCCACCCACTCAGGAAAATAGCAGAGCACCCCTCTATCCCTTCCCTTCATGAATTTTTATCAAGAAGATAAAAAGAAAATTATTACTCCCTTTAGTTACCTGGCATCAACCAAAGGCTTGTTCTTGTTTCAAACAAATGTCAGCCGCTCCAAATATAGTTTTAAATTTTGGAGAAGGCATTGATCTTAGCATGTGAAGATTCTGAAATATTTGAGAACTTTTAGTTACACCATCAAATTTTCAAAAATTCTCTTTTTAAAATTTGAATTTTGAAATATTTTAGAAATCCAAAGTATATCATCAAATTTTCAAAATTTCTTTTTTCTTGATACAAATTTTGAAATATGTCAAAAATGTTTAGTACACCATAGGAGTTAAACTTCCTCCAAATAGTTATCTGAGCATCATGGCTGGCTAAGACTTGGTTTCCATAGGAGCTACAATAATGATACAATAATTTTCCCCATAGGAACTGTCCAAAGTGGAATTTGGCCCTAGTTGCCAATTTTAATAGGTATTTACATGGTTAAAACAATTTCAAGATGCACAGATGTTTCACCTATCTAACTTAATAATGGGCATTTTGAGAAAAGCATTTTAAATTTTGGTTACAAATCATGTTAAGATTATGAATTAAAAATAGTTGTACAATGGGTTTTCGAGTTCTGGTGCAGCAATAAATCAACTCTCAAATTTGTTTAGTAATATGTTTTATTTCTGGTTTCTGTTCCATTTGAGGAATCCATTGATAGTACATTTTGAATCAGTTTCACCCAAACAGTAATATTTGTTCATGTTTTTTGGAGCTTTGAATTGAAATTTCATACTTTGCTTCCTTGCTCTTTTTTGATAATAACCAATATGCTTGTGGAATTTTACTTACTTTTTCATTTATTTATGTGCAAAAACAGATGGAGTTTTTTTTTATAAAATTGCTACCGATGAAGAAAATTCTAGCATTGGTGTGGTCAAGTGTCGAGAAGGTTGTACATTTGCTAAAATTCGTGATGAAATTGTGGATGATGAAATCCTTGGATACCCTTTTGATTTTATCCAAGATGGAATAGGTTTAAATCCAAAGCAAGAGAAGAAATGGAAAGTTTGTACAACACTTGTAGGCATCAAGAGGAAACTATGCACATTTGATGTGGATGGAGAGTGTTCAAATGTAGTGAAAACAATACCAATCTTTGAAAACATTGAAGTGAATGTGGAGGGACCTATGCATAAACAACAAGAGTTCAAAATATGTTTTGTCAGTGCAACAAGCCATAGTTGTTGATCCTAGTGTATTGGCATCTTGTGAAAAAAGAAGTTAAAAATTTAATGGAAGAGTTTGTCAATGAGAAAATTATTCTCAAAGTATATTTAGAAAAGGGAGAATCTAAAGTAAAGATCCATTGTGAAATTTGTGGCACTGATTATGGAATAGGTGATGTATCCTTGGCAGCACGAACAACATGCAACTTCAAAAACCATCATATGGAAGTAGGGACCCATCAACAATGCCTACCAATGCCAAGTGGTAGTGAAATTCCTTCACGTAATGAAGTACAATGGACAATGATCATTGGAGATCCATTTCACACTGATCAAGAAATCAAACTTCTAGATGATTTCAACAAGACACAAGAGCCTAATTTGTTGAAGGTGGTGGAAGAAACACTTGCAGACTATAAGGACATGAAACAAGTGAGAGTGGAATGTACACGATGCAATAAATGGTTTTGTTTAGTGCCGCAAGTGGTAATATTGTCGGTTCTCTAAATGAACACATGAAATCAAAGAAGTACATTGCTACTACTACAAATGAGGGTTCACATGAGAAGATTGGGTTGAGGAGTGGCATGGTTGGGAGACCCAAAAATCCTACGAATGACAAGTCCCAACAAAGTTTGACTAGATTGTTGGTCCCATTATCACCATCAGTACTACATAGGGGTTCTACAAGTGCAAATCCTTCTACTTTAGGTATGTTAATTAACAACTTAGACTAAACTTGCAGATGAATTTGTATATTATTTTATTTATCTTCAAATTTATTTGTTTGTTGTCATCTTATTACAGCTCAATTATCTCCCTTGTTACTACAATGTTGGGGGTATTGGTATCCTTATATTGATAGAAATGGGGAGAGATTGGAAACAAAGGTCCTAATGGATGATCAAAGGGGTGGAAAATTATGGGCCATAGAGAATCATACCAAGATCATGTTATGTTATGTCAGTACTGAATGTCGTATTGATGGTACATATAGGCATATTCATTGCAAGAGGGATTCTGAAATAGGGATCCCATCTCATTCATTAACATGCAACTTTTGTAAGTTGGTTGCAGAATGCGATGGCATTAGGATGTTATTATATAATGAATCAATGTGCACCAATAAAACAAGTGAATGAGATATCGGAAAAGGTAGAAGACTCGACTATTTGACTCACAATGAACTGAAGAATGTTGCAAGGGTTACAAATGCTAACCATAGATCAACAATGTGATCTCTTTGGTGGGAGAGGACAAAGGTTGCTACACTCTCTATTAGAATAAGATCCCTAAAGGAGAATTTATTTGAATCAACAGAAAGGAAGGATCTCTTTAGGTTTTGTAAGGATGTGCATGAGGCACATAAGCAAGGAAAATTACAAGAAAAAGATGCAGTTTGGGAATTTGTCAAGGATATTTTTCATAACTTGATGGATGCAAAAGCAAGGAGAAGATATAGTACATCCACAAAACCCCTTTATGAGATGATAAATTTATAGGGAGGCCCTAGATTACATAGCTTTATTAGCTTGAATCTAGATGGTCCTTCAATATCGATTACTTTAGGGCAGGTTAGAAAGTCATTAACATATATCCCAAGGGAGCACAAGCATATTTTTGAGGCAGTCAAAAAAGTTTATGCTCCTTATAAAGCCAAGCATGGTATAGATGGCCCAATTCCTGTATTGCTCACTGAAGATGAAACAATTGTGAAAAAATATGTTAGGTGGGTAGCAAAAAGTGATACACTAGTGGGGTTTTGTGGTACTAGAGAAGAACATCAATGCCAATCACATTTCTTGGTGACAGTTGGTGACGGAGTTGTAGGCTGTGAGATTATAATAGATTCTTTTAAGAACAATGTTATGGGCCATTATGCACATGTTATTATTGTAAACCCTTTACATGAAAGGCTTCCTCATTTGTTTATGGTTGTTCATCCAACACGTAATAGGTTCAATGCAAATTTTGTTTATCAATAATAGGAAAAGGTAGAATCTATGTGGAAGAAACACATGGAAAATAATTTGGGACCTATTGTTGGTCATTCCTCAGATGGGGATAGCAGAAGAAGACAACTTATGTTGAAGGATTATTCTTCAACATTAGGTCCTCGATATCAAATTCCTTAGGAAGGGTGGAGGCTAACTAGGTTGTACAATGGTTGTAATGTAAGAAGATTGCATGACAAAGATTACATCCACAACGAAATAAAGCTAGTAAATCCTTTGTTTTGTGGTCAACAAGATTTGGTTTTAGGAAATGTTTACATAAGTTTTGGTCATGTCGGAATGGTTTATCACACTTTCAAAGTGGACAATCACAAGCTTAAAGGTGAAGATATAGAGAGGATGGATCGAAAAAATTGGGGATCCGCACAACACATTTCTTCAAGGCATGTTCAGAGCTGTTTGAAAGAGTTGAGAAGTACACCAAGTGGAAAGTTAGAGAGGGCACTAACTACAGAGACTTATCTAATGATTGTTGCTAACTACATTGATATATTTATGTCTCATAGTTTGAGCCTTTTGGAAAGGGTACGAAATGGTTCATGAGTTCATCATTTCTTCACATTATGGTTACGTTGGGTAAAAAAACAATCTCATACTAATGCCAATGTAAATTTCATCAACAGAGAATCATATCAAGACGTGAAAATTTCTTGCCATTTTGCAATTATGTTGATGAGATTGTTTCAAGAACATTACTCTAACTTTCCATGCGTTTTGCACTTGACTAGGTCAGATGTATGTGAGAACATCTTTAATAAATTTTCTGGGATGGTTGGAGTGGAGAGGGCCTATGATTTCACTAACTTGCTTCATGTTGTTGGAATCCTTAATAGACATGTTTAAGAAGAATCAAATCCCCTAGGGCTTTATTTTAATAAATGTCATAAGAAGAAAGAAATAATTTGGAATAGATTGCACCAAGAAATAATACAAAACATTGATATATTATTGCAATATGATTCAATGTCTAGAGACACTAAAATTGTAGGAGGCCTTAAGATTGGATTGAAGGATGCACAAGACATTTTATCAACTCTTCGAATGCAACCAGAAAATTACACTCAATCTTATTGGTGGGTTAAACCATGGATACAGGATCAAAATTATCCAACATTCCAAATTGTGGATGAAGTATTTGATTCTTCTCCAATGAAAGTGAATTGCAAATAATGGAAAGTGAGTGGAGAGAAGAGTTGGATGAAATTTTAGATTCCATTGATGAGAATGGAAGCAAAATGATAAATCCATTGGTGGATCTTGATGGTAATGATATGTTTAAATCATGTTTGGTTAATTATTTGAATGGAAATCCAACATTATCAAAAGATAGGTTGACAAAAGTGAGAAATGGGGTCTAATTTAGGTGAGATGGGAAGGCTCCACAAAATGGTGATTCAATTGGATTTGGAATTGGATCAGATTGTGGGGTGGTTTTTGAAAGCAACTCAATTCCCCCCACTGAATGGATTGCAAGAAAAGGTGTTCCTCGAAGTACAAAACAAGGTGTTCCTTTTGGAACATGGTACAATGGAAGGGTTAAAAGAATAAGGAAGAAGGATGGTAATAGGGTGTTTGATTACCATAATGACATTTACCTTTTGGATATATTAGAAGGCATTGAGCTTCAATTATGTTGGTATAGTAGAATAAAGGGGCAACACATGTATAAGTATGATTTGATAGATCATGCTTTTGTACAACTTGAATATGTTTTAGAAATCGAAAACTTATCATACAATGCTAGGAATAACACATACAAATTAGAAGAATGTGATTACAAAGTTTTTTCAGATTTTGCGAAAAATTTGAACAAGGTAGATTTTCAAAACATTCTACTTTCTCTTTCCTTATGTATTTCCATATTTTGGATCAATTATTTGTTGTATTTTTGTTTATTTGTTCATATGAATCTAATGTTAATTTTTTACTTTTTGGTTTTAGGTCTAGTGAATCGTTCAAATGGTGAATGTTCGGGATAAATCAAACTTTTCTTTCTACGTTATTTTTGGTGTAAGCTTATTTCACTAGTCATTCATCCTTTTGTAGTTCTATTTCATTCAAATGTTAATTTGGTCCCTCTAAAGTTGGTCCATTTAATCATGAAAAACAAGAAGAGGTGGTTTCTTTTTCATGAATATGTTTTATGGATAAGTATGTGGTTATTCTCGCTAATGTTAACATTTTCCTTGTATTTTTAGATTAATGGTTCACTTGCTAGAAAGGATATCAAGGATCTGATGGCACGAGCTTCAGTCATGATGTTTTCTACTCACTCAAGTCAACAAATTTACACCAGAGTAATATCTAGCACATGAAGTTCATTTTATTTTGAATGTTTATGTGGTACTTGGCTTTCCTATTTTTTAAATTGGACATATATATTAGAGTCTGTAGTTCAAATGTGCCATCAGATTCTTTTTGGAAATATTTATGTTTTGGCCATATGCATGGGGTCTACAACAGTTAAATTGCATTTGGTCATTATTGTCAATTGAGTCCTCAATCATATTTTGGACATTTCCTTTTAGTGCTTTCACTAAATGACATTAGCATTAATTAATATATGTAAATACTTTTGGACATGTGATGGTAGTTTCTTTTTAAATCATTTGCAACTTTATTGAGATGTGTGCTTCTGGTAGATTGTTTGGGTGATGGCACTTTGATTTCTTATTTTTGCCTACATTGATATACATGTGTTTGATGGGTCTTGCAATGTGTGCGTATGATCTAAGGGCTATTTTAAGGTGAATGGTATCTAATTTTTTTTCAACTTTTGGATTGACAAGAATTTGATAGGGTGAATGGTATGCAAATTTCAATTTATTTTATTTTTCCAAAGAAAAAATGCATACATTTCTATTTCATGGTTTGGAAAAGGAAAATACATAGAAAAGTTCTTATACCATGACATATCACCTCCAAAAATGAAAATAAGGCCACTTGGTGGCGACTTTTCACAAACCTTCATACATAATATACCTATGATCTCTCCCGGGAACACAACTAGAAGAAAACAACATGCGTTGTTGAGCGAGGCAGGTTGTCAATGGGAGGTGATGTAGAGCTAGTTCCAAGTTTTCTGTTGCTTATTGGTCTTTCCATTATGCCAGAATCTCCAAGATGGCTGGTTACTAAATGCTTTGGGTTCGTATTTTCAGCAAACCAAAATTGGATTAAAAATAGGGTGGCAAAGCCCAACAGATCCATGGCTAGCAAAGGTATTTTATAGTATTTTCTTGTCCAAACCCCATACCAAAACCTAATATCAGCAAATATGTAGTACATCTTTATTAGTGTTTATATGAATACCAATGGCTATATATGACTATTGTAAAACATAGATCGATTTGATCAAGGTTATATGCATGCTTTGTGATGTAGTGGTGATGCAGGCTGAAACAAGGCCTAGAAGGGTTGTATCAGACATTGGGAACCTAGGGTTTCATGCTTCAAAACCCAATGGGTGTGATGAGATCAAGCTAGAGTAAGTATGCTTTTTCATTCCTAGAACATATGCATTTTTTTTTTAAGTTTGCAAAACCCTTATGTACTAATCATGTTTTATCAGAACATAGTGGAAACTTCAGTTTTATAAAGAAGTTTTGGTTGTGAGCTTAGCCTCTCTAGTCAAGCATTTTTCTCTAGTCATATGCTTATTCACACATTTTAAAGCCTCTTCTGGTGGGGGCTAATGAAGAAAAATGTGTATGTGACACTTTGAGTGTGTAATTCTATGTCCATAGGAAATCTAAGAAGCAGAATCAACATTTTGATAAGAACATGCCAAGGTAGATTTAGCTTCCCAATATGATGCTCTAGTCTTTTGCAAATATTTTGGGGTTTTTACCAATTAGAGTTAACAATTAGAATTGGGTGTGTAGGAGGTTTGGTTTCGGTGTCAAGAATACGAGTGCTACAACAAATTCATCGTCCATGGTATGTACATCATCCATGGTTTTATAAATCATGTGTGGTTAAACAATTGTCTGATTTATTTAACATATATGAATCCCTAGATGTTAGTATGCAGCATGAGGTGAATGATATGAGTTCAATACTACTTGGATTTATACGTTGGCTTCTA
>APFE031170176.1:0-13068 GCA_000404065.3 Pinus taeda
GCAAGATCAATATATATTCCAGATTGTATAGAAACAATAGTTTGAAAAGGGTGAAGGAATGAATTTGCTCAAGTTGGTCATATGCATAGTGAATATTTCATTTAATTATATGATGTCGAAAAATATGAATTTGACTTACTCTATAACGGATAAAATGCTACTTGTATATATATCTCGTGGTTATATTATTTTATGTACAACTAAATTGATGTTTACCTGCTATGAGGTTCATGCCTATTGACCTTGGTCAACTTAACACAATATTTTTACAGGACGTATTAAAATCTTTCCTCAACTTACAAGATGTATAACAATATATTGTAATAAATGACAATCATAACATATAATAAACATTGCTTACAAGTTGGGCAAAATTGAATACATATTTCCCCCATAATAACAATATTTGTATTTATTCTATTCAAATTATAATCAATGAGAAACTCTTCCCCTGCAACTATTGATTTAATGGCACATATGAATACACATCACATCCCGCGAGTATGCAATCAGGTTGCTTATTTGTGGTGACAGTTCATGTACTATTTATAAAACTTGAAATATTCCTTGTTGCTTTTGGTATTCCATCAATATACATAGTTGTGCCTTTAATTTCATCATTTTCTTTCAGTTGTATATAATTTGCAACCACTCCATATCTTTGCATATTTTTGTTATATTGGACTTGTTGTACCTAATCATTGTAGTCATAACGTGGTCTAACTTACTCCATCAAGTCAGTTAATACTTTGTAACATACCTTTATGTCATACATGGAAAATAGCCCCAAACCATGTAATGAAGATGGGGTAATGTGGTATATCCTTTCATTGACAGAAAAATCAATGTTTATTTTAGGAAGATCCTTGGGTGCCCATTGTTTCACTAGATGTTTGTACATCAGGGGTACCTCAATGTCATCTATGCTCTCATTATCATAAGAATGTGACCCCCCTTTATCGAGAAAAAGTTCCATGGATCTATTGAATTTTCTTCTATTCTTTTCACCTCTAGTTTAACTTCCCCTGCTAGACGACATAGAAAATGTTTGGTAAGTTTCTTCTATCCTAACTAAACTTTTGTCACTCGATGAAGATAGATATGAAAAATACTTGCTTCATTGAACATCCTATAAAACTCCATTAAATGAGAGAAACTTTTAGTGAGTATTATAGGGGATGTTGAGAAACATCCTAACGAAACCACAAGAACATTATATTAGTGCAAGTGAGTTATAAGGAAGTTCTTTGCATTTAAAATATTCAAGTAATATTTAAAAAATTCAGAACTGGAGAACCTATTCATCCTAACCAATGAAATCACTCCGTAACTCGAGAACTCAACATAATATAATAATTTGAACTCAATATGTTGAAGAATGCAACTAGTTTTGGTCTTAATAATTGTCATCTGACTCATGGCAAGATGTGATTCTTATGTATCTATGAAAAGAAGAAATAAAATGATTTTTTTAAATCATGGGTTTCATACTCAAGTCACTTTGTCAATAGGTCAAACATCCATTGAATGCCCCTATGGTTTGTTATGAGTTGAGAGTCCTTGTCATATTGTAAAAGACCCTCTCGGGGATTTGTATCAAGGAAAGGAAAAATATTTTGAAATTAGAAATGTCTAGAAGGCTGCCAAGGCCAAGTTGGCTAGCTAAAGAAAAGCCGGCCTAAAGAGTGTCGATGGAGCATCTTGGAAAGGCTATATAAATTTCAACCTTTGACATATTGAGGGACATGTCGAGATTTTTAAAGTTTGTAATTTTTCTTCTAATATTCACACATGTGTATACCCTAGGGTTTCTAGGGTTTCCTCAGGTCCAAAATTGGAGGAGGTTTTGCAGGATTCCTTCTTGACCACAAAAGGCTAGAAGAGACATCATCTTGAAGAGATCTTGTTTCAGTGCACTCAGAGGATTGGACAATCTCATCATGAAACATATATCATAAACAATATTTCTCTTGCTATCATTTTGTATCAAATGAAACTTTGTCCCAAACTGAGCAAGAAACTCTCAATGGAAATATAATGGGTGTTGCTTCTGTGGCTTAATTGAATCAACATGCTACTTTCTGTTGGGAAATGTAACTAGTTTCGGTCTTCATAGCTGTCATTTGTGTCTTTTCATGATGTAGGTATTACATATTGATCAAAATAAGAAAGACAATTGTAAAAAGAAACTTTTATACCACATGGGTTTCATGTTTGAGTCTTTCATTAATATGCCAGGAATCCATTGCATGCCTATTGGATTGTCTTGAGTCAAAAGGTAATTTTCATTATGCAAAGACCCATTTGGTCACTTGTATAAAGGAAAAAAAACTCATTTTGTATTTTGGAAAAATGTTTATAGTGCTCCCAAGAACATGTTAGCTATCTAGCTGAAGTTGGCCTCCCATTGGCCTTAAAGAGCTGTTGGAAGGCTATATAAAGTAGACATTTGACCTCCTTTGAGAGACGCCACACATGCACTTCATTTCAGAGAAAGTCTGTAGATAAGAAGAAATGTGAAGTACAAAAGAAGAAGACACAAGTTTAGTTTAGGAGCAATCTGCCCTAGAAGACATTGAAGGTCTATAACACACAAAGTTGTTATTGAAATTTGTAAGAAGTATTAGTCTTCATAATTGTATCTGGCTCACACCATGATTTATCTTTTATATACTTATTAAAAGAAAAATAAAATTATTGTAAAAGAAAATTTATTTACTAAAGTATGGTTTTCATGTTCAAAGTTTTTGGTTCGTAGGTCTAAGAACCCATTGAGTGCTTTAGGGTTTTTTTCTTGAGTCAAAGTTTTTTTGATGATGTAATAGACCTGATTGGGTTCTTGTATCAAGAAATAACATATTATTTTGATGTTTATAAAATTTAGAAAGAACCCATGACCAAGTCGTCCATCCATGATAAAGTCATCCTAGAGAGGCCCACTCTAGCCCTTGTGAAGACTATAAATAAGAAAACTTTGATCTCCTCTAGTGACACACATCTTAGCATTTGATATGCAATTTAAAAGTAGTGTGATGAGGCTAGAAGACAAGGAATCACCTTAGCAAAGAAAAGAATAATCTCAAAAAAATAAAGTAGTCTGTTCTCCTATTATTATTGGCCCACTCTCGGAAGTTTATGTGATTCTTGGGTTATTGTAGTTTGATATTTAGAAATCCAAAGTTGCAGAACTGATTCATGAAGCCGAAATTTAGAGAAGTTACATTCTTGGTAAGGTCATCCTTGTTGACTGATTGGAGATCTTTTTTTTTCAAGGAGGATTGTTTGGTGGTTGGCTTGGTCTTGGTCTTGGGAAGTCTTTGTATGTATTGTTTGTTGGCATTATTTTTATGTCTACTTGATATATAAATTCAAGCATTATTATAAAGAAATTGTTGGAATGAAATTTTGTTTTGGTGGAATTAAATGTTCCTTATACAAACATTCAAGCATTGTAAAATTAACCTAGTGTTTTATGTGCAATGTGACAAAGCACAATATGATATTCAAGTGTAACCCATCAATTATTATAACCATCTCATAAGATGTAGCTTCTACCTCAAACAAAATTGTTTAGATTGAAACCCTAGAATATGACTTGGTCAAAGACATGAAGAGAACTATAGCTAATATTTCTTTGTATGAACCATCAAAACTTACTTAACAAAAGGGGAAAGTAATTATTTAAATCATTAGAAGCTTGCACAACTAATATTCATATACGAAATATTGAAAATAATTCATCCAAAAAAGTATATTTCATTGAAATAGTATTGATCAGAGACAAGTACACTTCGGATACTCCTCCCTTTAACCTCCCCATGTGCTCTATTAAAGAACATCGTTTTCATTGTAATTTGTTTTATAATTTGGCTGAATTAAAATTTTCAGGAATTTTTCAAGGTTATGGGCAAAGAACATTATTAGGATTTGAAGTAAGCTTCGTTGAAGAAGTATCTAGTGTTATTATTCATAATTATAATGATGTCATGATTAGATGTAATCATTCTACTTGTGAGAAGAAAGAAAATAAAATGTTTATCTATAAAAAGAAAATTATTTTATTATGAAATTGGTTTCCTTCCCATTATTTATTTGTCCTAGGTCAAAGCACCCATTGATTCCTCTAGGTTTGTGAAGAAGAGTCAAATTCAAGGTCATGATGTAAAGTCCCTTGAAGGGCTCATGTATCAAAGAAAGGAAATATACTTTATGTAGAAATATTGGTTTAGAAACTACCAAAAGGATAAGTCAGCATAGAAGAAGCCCAATTTATCCCTCAAGAAGCCTATTTATTTCAATGGCTCTCAAAATACGTTATAACTAATGATTTTTAAACTCCACGCAAATTTTTATCAGTTGGAACTTTATTTAAGTGGCTCTCAAAACACTAACAATTTTTAAGTTCCAAGAAAATTTTCATTATAAAGAGAAACAATCATCTTGAGACAAATAAATATGTAGCAAGCAAGTTGAAATTAAGATCTAATTCTTAACATCTGTGTTGATCAAAATGATCATATTTACACAAGTTGATGTATGTCAAAATTTAATCTAATGCAAAACAAAATTTGCTATCATACCACAATTAAAAAGCATAATATTGTTAGGTCAAGATGTTTCCTTCATGTAATCCTATAGCAAGGCTTAAAATATCATTTTCACTATAAAGAAAGCCTTAGGTTAATGCAATACTACCACTAATAATAGTGTACAATGTAACTATCAATTGCCATTGGAAGTATGATGTGTATCATGGCCAAATGATACAGAACTGTACAAATATACAATAGAAACTCCAAAATTCCCCCTAGCCTTATGATACAAGTGATGCCTATGTACAATCAGTTGTTCAAGTAAGTGTGACATGCTAGTCGTAGTATAATCCCCTACCAAGTTTTGCAAGGGCTTCAAATGACAGAGGTATAGTACATACCTAGGGTAGGGAAGTCAGGCCACGAGAAGCATCCACAACAAGTGACTCTTTGTGTTTGTTGCTTGAACTTGTCTACTATAACTAATTCCTTGAATGATCTATTGGACTCAAAGGATACTAAGGCGAAGGTGAAATATGCAGCATTTGATTATAAAAGTGACAACATGGAATCTCTAGTGTTTCAAAGACCTTAGAAGAAAATACAATGTGTGATAGGCATTAACATATATAGGTGGGATTCTACCAAACTTCTTTTTCCAGAAAATGCCACTCCTCCTCACAGTACTATCTATTATAGCACAATAAAGATCATAGTTCTTTTGTCGAGGTGAAAGAGATGTTTTTCATGGGTTTCAGTTAGGGCTGCACAATGTTTAACAAGGTTGTTGTTATATCATATATACCTTCACTGTATCATAGCTTTATACCTTGAGCATAGGGAAGCCTTAGCTTTGCTAAATAGAGGAAGAATGACTCGATGAATTGGAAAGTAAACTATTAGGAGAGGGAAGAACAAGTTATTTAACTACCACTTCTAGTTCAATACCTACCTATGTGAACTAGGCCCTATTCATTCATTCCCAATTTTACTAATTCTATACATCCCATTTTATATATCATGTGTTTTCAATATGTAAAAAGCTTCAATTTTATACTAGGGTAGAATGTAAAAAAAAACATACAAAATAGCGACAAAACATAATAATATCATGGGGCTGGAGTAGCTGACACTTACATAAGACATTTCAATGACAAAAGTAGGGTCTCAGTCCTCTTACTCTGCTCTTCCTCAGACCCTCGAGATGGATTTCCCTCAGGTCCTATCACGATGGAAAATGCTCTTCCTCTTAGAAATCAGAGGTGGGTGGAGGCTCTTCCCCTTGAAACTCTGAGGTGGGATAAGATAGGTGAGGGGCGATGGTGGAGGCTAAAATTATTGTTGTAACTTATAAGTGGGAAGAGGTGGTTTCACGCTACGGTGATGGTGAAGGATTTCCTCTTACAACTCAGAGTTGGGTGGAGGCAGGCTCGATCTAGTAAGAGGGCTCACCCGGGTGGTTAATAGGGTAGATTTGGATTTTTTTTTATGCTATATTTATGCTTGTGTTTCATTGTTTTTTTTTCAATTAATTTTATTATTATTATTATTATTATTTTTAATTTCATTTTATAGTGTTTTTAATTGATGGGTTCCAAGCAATATTTTGTATTTTTGACATCATTGAAATATTATGGAAAGGTATTACAGATGTTGGGACTAATTCTGAGAATGAGGCGTGAGGTAATTAAGATAGGCTAAGATTAGAGGAACAAGGTCATGAAAGATAAATGTCATGGTGTGTTAGAAGGTGTCTCCAAAATTTTGGAGACCAAATAGCATAACATAATAGGTGAAATTGCATCATGGTTTGGTGGAATAATTTATATTGATTTCGTATGGTGAATGTAGATTTCGTTATACCTAGGGAATCCATCCATAAAATAAAATACCTCATGCTTAGTGCATTTGTCAATAAATTGATCAATGAATGGTGTTAGGGAATTTTCTTTGGGACAAGATCGGTTCAAATCTTAAAAAGAAATACAAATGTGGATAGTGGCTTGATTTTTGTTCACATGAATGACGTTGGAGACTGATGATATCCATATGATGGGATAGATAAAACTATATTTATAAAACTTGTCGAACTCAACATTGGTGGCCATAGTTATGGAGGGTTGAAGAAGTATATGTTTTTTTCCATAAAGTGGATGTACCTATCCATGCCTTGATTTGTTGTTTTACACTGGATGGAACAAATCTAGGAATTTTGGTGTATAACTAGAAACTCTTAAAAGAGGGATTTGAAATGCATGAACTTACTTAATGGAACATGTTGCTTCAAAGAGAATGATTTTCTTGATGTCTACGGTTAATTCCCACTTTAATAGTGGAATAAATACTAGTCATATTTCCCACTTCAAAAGTATATTTGGTAGGGATCAAGTTCTTAAGACAATCGACATATCCATGGATAATGAAGTCTTTTGTTTCAATTACACAAATTTCTTAGGATGGGGAAAGTTGAGATGCATCCTAGGGGAGGAATAAGGATTGATGATGCATTAAATACCATGGGTAATCAACTATTATTTTTACCTCTAGAATTTCCTCTCCTAAGTGAAGGATGTGGGAAGAAGGGGTGATGGGCTTCTCAGAGGCATGAGTTGGTTTGATTGGATATTGGGTCCCGTAAATATCACACATGTTGATACACTACTAGTTTTTAAGGTGCTTATGGATTTTTAGGGAATGAAAACAAAGGAGACTTTAGCTAAGAGGAACTTTTAGCCTTACCGAAGGATGGAGGGTAGGTGTTGATACCTAAGGGGAATGAGTGGATACTATGGGAAATAAACCTAGTAGATGTAGAAATGTAATAAATGTGTGCACAATCATGTGTATCATGGGTTCCATGTTCAAAATAGAAACAAGAAATGATAAAAAATAGTATCTAGTATATTCCAATTTTAATTTGTCCTTGAATTAAAATTCGAATTTAGTCCCACCAGCCCCTTGAAAAATAATTAATTAACTCATCTTGAGTTAATTAGTTGGAGAAATTCAAGTTAGAAGTCTTTGTGAAGTCATGCAACAGTTATCCCTTAAATTAAGGAGATTATCCCTTAATTAAGGAGATAAGATTGAGTTATAATTGAGTTGTTATTAGTTAGCTCAGTTAACTAAGTTATGTCCAGTTAAATTAGTTCAAAACACTTTGAGGAACTAATTGTGATTTCAATCAGTTAATGCATGCATTCATCCAATTAGTGTACTCCAGATAACTGAAGATTCTCTCATTAGCAACTCATGCATGTCTATTTAGAGAAAGACCCAGTTGAGCTAAATGTCAAGGACAAGTTGCTATTAGTTGCATGAGTTTTCCTATAAAGGAAACTCATCCATGTAGAAGAAACAAGGTTCCTTGAGGATTGCGTAGTTTTATAGGGTGTGAGATTAATGTGAGTGACCAATGTTAAACTTGGTAACAGCTAGATCACCCAGGAGAAACAACGCAAGGAAATAGGAGGCTTGGAGGGCAGAGGAGAAGGTTTGTGAGAAGCCTTGTTTTCCTGTGAGCATCCAAGAGGATTGTACTGAGAGCTAGCTAGCTATGAGAGCTAAGGATTTACGCAATTTTGAAATATCTCCACCTTGTATGATAATACAGATAGTGGGGCTTTTAGCTGAGGCTTTCCACTGTGTATTCTTCTATATTTCATGTGCATTGATTCTTCTTATGGTTATATGTGTTCCACTTGATCTTTCTCAAATATATTAAGCTTCCCAAATTTTGATTGTAGAAGTAGATTAAAGTATTTTTCTTTAGTTATATTTCATTATCAGGTTAATCTACAATGTGAATTTCTACATGGTATCAGAGCAAAGGTTATCAGAACTGTGAAAAATATGCTGAGAAGAGAATTTGAAGTTTGAAGTTCGGGGTTGCAGGTGCAAATCAAATTCTTATCATACTTCAAGGTTGTTCAATGTCATTCTATGGCTTGAGACTCGAGTATGCCTTGGAAGGCAGCTCAAATTACATAACATGTAAAGATTGCATGGAGGCTATATTAGAAGACAATGGCTTGAAGGATTTCATTGATCAAGAAATCCCAAAGCCAGGTTCAACTAATGCACAAGAGTTCTCTGAATGGAAGAAGTGTGTGGCGAGGGTGAAACAGATCATCCTTGAGGGAGTTCAAGACCATATTGTCTCGAGTCTCCATGGGAAGGATAATCCATATTCAATGTGGAAGACATTGAAGGACCTATACCAAAACAGTAGCGACCAGAGGAAATTGGCACTCAAGGATAAGCCTCGAAGAATCAAGATTGAGGACTGTGATACTATTTCCACATATCTAAACAAGATCACCACTTGCAGAGATGAGCTTAGCAATGTGGGAATAACTACTGTTGATGATGATATGGTGAGCCTCACTCTCCTTGGCCTTGAAAAGAGCTGGAATAACTACCTGGACTGTATGAATGGAAGGGAGAAATTGCCAGATTAGGAATGAATGAGGTTGGATCTCATGTAGGAGGAGATTGAGAGGAGCACACGAAATGGTTCTTCATCTAAGGATGATGGAGAAAATCTAGCCTTAGCAAGTAAGGCAAGGAAAGGGAAGGGGAAGGTGTCCCATTCTGAATCGAATTCCTCTCATGGAGGGAAGAAGGTTGACAATTCTAAAATGAGATGCTTTAATTATCATGAGATGGTTCATTATGCAACTAATTTCCCATCGAAGAAGTCCAAGAAGGGATTCTCGGAAGGATCGGAAGGTGAGGCATTAGCCTCTCAGTTTGAGATGGACTTTAACCTCAATGCATGCATGGTGTCATGGATGATGCGTTGTGGTTGGTTTCTTGACAGTGGAGCCTCATTCCAAACATTGGCCGATGATAAAATTTTACTTAGTACCTTGGAGGAGAAATACCTCAAGATTTGCATAGAGATGGGTGACGATGAAAGGTATAGTGTTTCAAGAGTGGGCATGATTTCTTTTCAGAGGGAGCATGGATCTCTTATCACCTTGAAAGATGTGAAGTATATGCCTAGACTAAAGAAGAATTTGGTATCAATCGTGATGTTGGAGGACAAATGCTACGATGTTGTCTTCAGTAATGGAAAGGTTTTCCTTAGACACATCACCACGAGACAGGAGAAACAAATCTATTCACAAGTTAAGAACCTATATGCTCTTGAGGTTAAAGATCCATGAAAATCCTTGAGGAGCAAGGAAATTGTTATAGTCTTGGTGGTTGAGAGGGAGAATAAAATCACCTCTCAATATACTACCCTAGAAGAAGTCTCAGAAAATTGTGGAGGAGCCACAACTAGAGATGCTGAGAGGAGAATGAGTGGAGGCATCCACTCATGCAGATACCTCCTGTAAGGGGGGAATTTCGAGCCAAGTTAGTAGGTAGATCACATGCAGCCATACCTCCAGGTCTGAGGTGGGGCGATGTGAAGTGATAGTCTCAAGAAGGCTGAAATTGGGCAGGTTCCATTGAGAGGTTTTATCTCATAGATCATACCTTGCTACGAGAGCCTGAAGTACATAGTAGTTGGAGGAATCAGTGGGAGATGCAGTCAGATATCAAAGTGATAGAGGCTAGAGTAGTCAAATACTGAAGAGTGTAGAGAAGGATTGGCAACAGTACAAAAAGGCTGGGTCAACAGAAGCGCAAAAGTTTTTAGTTAACAAAGGCAATAGCAGTCAGAGACTTTTATGATAGATGCATCATACTGATTCAGGTTGGATGTTTTTTTTTGTTTCTAGAGTTGTTGGAGAAACAACACTAGAGAGAAGTGTTTCATGCAGAACATTCCAAAGCTTCAAGATCAGGATCGAGTTGAATTCCTTTCTTGTTGAGAGGGAGTGTTGAAAATAGCAACAAGAAATCATAAAAACAGAATGCAATATATTCCAATTTTATTTGTCCTTGAATTAAAATTGAGAATTAAGATTCGAATTTAGTCCCATCAGCTGCTTTAAAAATAATTAATTAATTCATCTTGAGTTAATTAGTTGGATAAATTCAAGTTAGAAGTCTTTGTGAAGTCATGCAATAGTTATCCCTTAAATTAAGGAGATTATGTCTTAATTAAGGAGATAAGATTGAGTTATAATCGAGTTGAAATTAGGTAGCTCAATTAACTGAGTTATGTCCAGTTAAATTAGTTCCAAATAGTTTGAGGAACTAATTTTGAGTTCAGTTAGTTAGTGCATGCATGCATCCAACTAGAGTACTCCAGATAACTGAAGATTCTCCCATCAGTAACTCATGCATGTCTATTGAGAGAAAGACCCATTTGAGTTAAATTTCAGGAACAAGTTAGTATCAGTTGCACGAGTTTTCCTATAAAGGAAACTCATCCATGCAAAAGGAACAAGGTTCCTTGAGGATTGTACAGTTTTACAGGGTGTGAGATCAGTGTGAGTGATCAGTCTTAAACTTGGTAACAGTTGGATCACCCAGGAGAAACAACACAAGGAAATAGGAGGCTTGGATGGCAGAGGAGAAGGTTTGGGAGAAGCCTTGTTTGCCTATGACCATCCGGGAGGATTTTACTAAGAGCTAGCTAGCTGTGAGAGCCAAGTCTTTGTGTAATTATGAGATATTTCCACCTTGTATGATAATACAGATAGTGGAGTTTTTAGCTGAGGCTTTCCCCTGAGTATTCTTCTATGTTTCATGTGCATTGATTCTTCTTCTAGTTATATGTGTTCTACTTGATCTTGCTCAAATCTATTAAGCTTCCACAGCTTTGATTGTAGAAGTAGATTAAAGTATTTTTCTTTAGTTATATTTCATTATCAGGTTAATCTACAATTAGAATTTCTACACTCCGAGAGGATCCTAGGGAATTTATTATTAAAGATTATCTAGAGATTTGGCCAAGGTAGGAAATGTAATATCTTTCCAAGGATGCATTTATTCAACTAAGGTAGGAGGTGGGCCCTTCTCCTTAGTAGAATGTTGTTTGTTACACACAAAGGATGATCTTGACATAGATAAGGTGGTAGATGGTATCACCTCAAATGAAATTAACAATACACACTTGAGTTGAACCTATCTACTAAACCAAAAGTGGTTCATCCTGATATGTGTCGAGTAACATAGAATATTTGAAGATCTTAGATCCAATTTGAATGTATGACAAAAATCTTGACTTATCCCCATGAGGCGAATTATGTTGTCTAGGTTAGACATTGGTTAGGGTTCATAGTGCATGATCATTGATGGTATTGACCTTCCTATTGTGAGGAATCATCATCATGTGAAATATTGGTGAAGAGATTACTACCATTGCATACATATATCTAAGTCCGATGGGTATATTGTAGTCTAAGGGTGCATCTATGACCTCAATATTTATTAATATGTTTCTTCTTGCTAAATACTTGGATATAGATGGGGGGACATGATAATCTTAAAGGGTTAATGGTGGATGGGGTAAGCTCAAGGGAGACCAACTTCTTCCACATATATTTGGACATGCAAGTGAGGTATTTGGAAAGCTACCAATGAGGGGAGTCGAGGCTCTATATTATTCAAATTAAATGTAATGATTCAGGAACTTTAAGGGTTGAATTCTCGAAACTCTAATATTAATTATTCCTTTATGAAGGATGGGTCGATAAAACCTTCAGCGTTGACATAGCTACAGGGGATTAGGATATATCATCAAGGATTCTAGAATTATGAGCTACCCTTGCATGAGGGTTGTATCATGGTATGCCTTAAGGGCTACTTTGGTAAGCAATATGTAGAGTTGATAAAAATCTATGGAACCATTAAGGTAACACTCATTGGAAGTTGGATGGCTTCCAGTTTGATCAAAACTAAGCCAAGAAGCATATTGTACCAGTATTTTCAAGTTTGGAGATGAATATTTACTGAAATCATGTAAAATTTTGGATAATATGGATATCTAGGTTGATCTTGACCTAGGATAAGAGAGAGGAGGAGAGAGGGAGGGAAAAAGAGATATATTTGGAGGGGGAGAGAGGGAGGAAGAAGAAAGACATAGAGAGAGAAAATTGGTGAAAGAGAGAGAGGGAGTGATAAGGGAGAGATGGAGATCATTAAGTATTTATGTTTGGGGGTCATATATATAGAGAGATAAATAAGAAGAGATGAAGAGAAGTAGGGGAGAGAAGGAGAGAGGGAGGGAGATAGTGATGGAGTTGGAGGGGGCAGAGAGAGAGAATTGGCGAAAGAGAGAGAGGGAGTGATAAGGGAGAGATGGAGATCATAGAGTATTTATGTTTGGGGGTCATATATATAGAGAGACAAATAAGAAGAGATTAAGAGAAGTGGTGGAGAGAAGGAGAGAGGGAGGGAGATAGTGACGGAGTTGGGGGGGTGGGAGAGAGAGAGAGAAGGAGAGGGAGAGGGAGAGAGAGGGAGAGGAGAGATGGAGAGTGAGAGAGAGGGAGAGTGAGGTAGAGGGAGAATGAGGGAGAGGGAGCGAGATGGAGAGTGAGGGAGAGGGAGAGCAAGGGAGAGAGAAATAAGGAGAGATGAAGAGAAGCGGGGGAGAGAAGGAGAGAGGGAGGGAGATAGTGATGGAGTTGGA
>APFE031170182.1:0-11935 GCA_000404065.3 Pinus taeda
TACTTGTAAGTTGTGTATGTGCATCATTATCTCTATTGAATCTTCTGTAATTAAACAAATGAAGTGTTAAGGTAGAATCCATGAAATTGCTATGCTCTGCCTTGAAATTTGTTTAATCTTCTATGTTTTCTTCAGTTTAAGGAGAATCCTTGAGACTCCCTTGCTCTCCTTAGCCCCTCACCAGTCTGATCTACCCATCTCACCTGCTTTAAGGCATCAAAAAAATCCCCTATCTTGCCCCAAGTAGACCTCTGCAAAAACGGTGCCTCATCCCCACACCCAAATTTGCCTTTCCCTTGAATTCAACAAAATAATTAAAAATCAATTCTAAACTCTTTGTACTTCATACCTAGCCTAAAATCAGTCATCAATTTGGTCATCTCGACCCTCTTTGATTATCTTTTCCGAGTTTGACCTGGAGAGAGCCCTCTCCTGTCCTCGTAGGGCTAGCTACGAGGCTGAGCGTGGTTTGATGTAGCCTTGAGTCTTACCTTATTTTAGCCTAAGGTAGATTTAAGCGCTAACATAGTGGCGACCATACTGGGGAAGAAATCTCAAATGGTTTGCTTGTTGATGAGTTTGTGTCACAAGTCTTAGATGGAGTCTGAAGTCATGCCAGGTAGCTTTCGAAACGTTCTTGCTATGCATAAGCGGAAGTAGATAAATGTTGCTTCAGTCGATCTCCGGTTAGCTTGTGAAACCTTGATTTGCAAATCACCCCAGTACTTTTGTTCGTTCTAGACCCTTGGATGATTGAGTCTAGTAAATGATTGGCTGAATTATTTTAGTTCCTTTGATCTTCTGATAAACACACTGGCTTCAAAAAGACATACAAGAGCTAATCCAGATCCAAATCCACCTCCTATTTACGAAAATCCAAATTTGATTCGAAAAATCCTCCGTCAAGAAAGCTCGGCAACTCCCTTGGTTAAATCTCATTCATGTCCCACAATTTTTGAATACCTTGAAGAACTTCCTTTCGGCGCAAGGTTTAAATTGTCATTGGTTTGATGTAGCCTTGAGTCTTACCTTATTTTAGCCTAAGGTAGATTTAAGCGCTAACATAGTGGCGACCATACTGGGGAAGAAATCTCAAATGGTTTGCTTGTTGATGAGTTTGTGTCACAAGTCTTAGATGGAGTCTGAAGTCATGCCAGGTAGCTTTCGAAACGTTCTTGCTATGCATAAGCGGAAGTAGATAAATGTTGCTTCAGTCGATCTCCGGTTAGCTTGTGAAACCTTGATTTGCAAATCACCCCAGTACTTTTGTTCGTTCTAGACCCTTGGATGATTGAGTCTAGTAAATGATTGGCTGAATTATTTTAGTTCCTTTGATCTTCTGATAAACACACTGGCTTCAAAAAGACATACAAGAGCTAATCCAGATCCAAATCCACCTCCTATTTACGAAAATCCAAATTTGATTCGAAAAATCCTCCGTCAAGAAAGCTCGGCAACTCCCTTGGTTAAATCTCATTCATGTCCCACAATTTTTGAATACCTTGAAGAACTTCCTTTCGGCGCAAGGTTTAAATTGTCATTGTTTAAAACCAAGTCTGAAAACGCTCTTGATTCTATTATTTCAAATCCTAAATTTGTTGCAGCTCTTGAATTTGAAAGGCACGATAAATTAATTGACAATTTTATCTTGAGGCACCTTCAAACCGACATTCAAGCTGCTAATCTTGCTGAGTTCTTAGAAGTTGTATCTGCAAACATTGGATCCACCGTCACAGCATCTACTTCTAGAATTCCTACATAACCACCTTTCATTCCCACCATTCCTGTGCAACCTATAATTACTTATTCCGAATCTGCAGCTAATTCCCCTCCTTCATCCCACATCGCTTCTCCTCTGCATACACCTTCGCATATTCCTCATACAGTAACGACATCCACTCCGCCAACAACACCTAGAGTAAATCCACCTAGAGCAATGGTTGCTCGTTTCGCACCTCTTGCTTTACCTCGGCAATTGCATGATATGCCCGCAGACTATCAGAGTAAGATTCCTTTATTTGATGGCACTCCTCAAAGTGTGTCCGCTCAGCAGCACATAGAAAAAATGAAAAAAAATTATGATTTATATGAGATTGATGAAGAAGATGTAACTATGCGATTGTTTGTACAAACATTCGGAGGAGAGGTAAGAAAATGGTTCAGAGGCTTGGGAGCTAGAAGTATACCTACATTGGCTGAACTTCAGAAGCAGTTTCTAGATCGTTGGGAACTCAGAAAGGATCCGCTTCAGATCAATGCCAAGTACAATAATATCAAACGCAATCATGGTGAGTCTGTCCAAGACTACATTATCAGGTTCAATATAGTTTATAATGCTATTCCGGATGATTTAAGACCATCTAGAAAATCGGCTCTTCTCAAATTCCTGGATGGCTTTGATCCAGAGATGGCTTATTCATTACGGGATAGAGATCCACCTACTTTAGAAGATATGCAAAATATTGTTGTCAATGTTGAGGCAAATCTGAATGACAAGAGAGCACGGTTGAAGGCAGAGAAAAGAGTGATTATAAAAGAAGAATCTAACCACCTTGGCTTCGTGAGATGTTCAAAAGACTGAGCCTTGAAAAATCAGAATCACAGATTCGTAATCCAAATTACCGTGGTCAACAACAACCTCAGTACAGAATTAAGCAGCGTGAACCAAGAGTACAAAAGCCGGTAGCCCAGCAACCAATCAAGACTCCTCTTTTGTAGAATTTTGTGAGTCAAGATTCAGATGAAGATGCTGATGTAGTAGGGGACCAAAACCACTTCTTTACTCCTGATGATATGCCCATTTACATCACCGAAGAAGAAGAGTATGGAGAAAGTTCAGGCACCCAGCAAGATGAAGATTTTATCTTAGCTAATGATGCAGATTTAGATGATTACCAAAGAGGATATTTGAATGCCTTGTCCACTCAACAGAAGTAGTATTCATTGAGAAACCGAGATGTGCCCATCAATCCAATTCAGAAAAGAAAAGAAGCTACAGCACCAAAGACGGATTCACCAATACCGCCAAAGAAAGGAAAAGAGACAATTGATCCCACAACTAGCAAAATATCAGCAGCAGAAAAGATGAATCAGGAAGCTATAATTAAAGATAGGAGAGAGGTTCCGGTCAAAGAAGTCGAAAAAGTTTCAGTATTTAGTTTGGAAAATGAAATTTCCAAATTAAAAATATATATTCCTTCGGCTGAAATCATGAAAAACAGCAACTACCGAGGTCAAGTCTCCAAATTTCTGAATTTTGATCCCATGCTGGACACGGTGAATGTTGAGGATGATCAGCCAGAATTGATTTTTGGACCAGCATTGGATGGTGAGTCCCCTGATAGTGATGTTCCTCCCTTTTATATCAGTTTGAGATTGCATGAATATGTTTTGCATAATGCATTGTTTGATTCGGGTGCTTCGCACAATTTGATGCCAAAGGCGATCATGGAGAAGCTGGGGTTAGACATTACCAGAAAATATCATGATTTGTATTCATTTGATTCCAGTCGTGTGAGATGTATCGGGCTCATCAAAGATTTGTTTGTTAGCTTAGACCAAATCCCAGCAAAGAATGTCTTGATGGATGTGGTGGTGGTGGACATTCCTCCACGTTTTGGTATGCTACTTTCGAGATCCTGGGGAGCTAAGTTGAAGGGTACTCTACAATTAGACTTTTCTTATGCCACAATTCCAGTCTTTGGTCAAATGCGTAAGCTATATCGAGAGAAAAAGATGAAATACATGATAACTAGCAAAGAGAAGCCAATCAATCATCCTGTAAATTATGTACATACAGATTTGGAGTCGTTTGTTTTATTTGCTGATAGTTTTAATGATCTAGATAGTCAGTTAGTTTAGGCGGAAGATATACCAGAGATCACTGAAAATTTCATAGAAGTTCTACAAAAGGAAAGAGGAGAAAAGCAAGCTACCATGGAGCAAACAGCTGAAGATAAGGGGCAGCAAACAGAAAAATCAGAGGTAGTACAATTTCAGCACTTACAAGAAGATGAAGATGGTCTTTGGACCATGAATTTCGATGGCGCAGTAGGTAGTGATGGTGCTGGTATTGGTGTGTGGATTCGAAGTCCTTTTTCTGCCCGAGATAAAGTTCCAAGCAAGGTGAGAGTGTGTTCCTATAAACTAGCATTTGATTGTTCGAATAATGAGGCGGAATATGAGGCTCTCATTGCTGGCCTAAAAATTCTTAGAAAGCTGAAAGTGAAGAAGATTATGGTCTATGGTGATTCCGAGTTGGTGATAAAGCAAGTTAAGGGTGATTTTCAGGCCAAACATCCTCGCATGAGGGCATATCGAAATGCAGTCTTAGATATTTTGAAGTTGTTTTCTGATCATACCTTGACATGTGTGCCTCGCATACAAAATGGTGTTGTTGATGGACTTGCTAAGGCAGCAAGCAATGTAAAAATTCCAATGAATTCTAGCAACAAATTTGAGATTCATGTGAAGCATCGTCCCACCGTTCCAGACAATCAGCGATGTTGGCAAGTTTTTCAAGATGATGAAGAGATCAATGAGTTTCTGCAAAATAAGGGTAAGTTCAAGGATTCCTCAATAGATACTGAAAATGATGATGGTATTGACAATATACAAGTAAATCAAATGGACGTGTTGCAACTTAAGAACAACATTATTCCTAAGGGATTGATTCCTTTAGAGGAGCTGTTTGACCAAGATGATGTGGCCCGCAAACCGACATTGAGACCAGCTGAAAAGGGTATTGAAGAGGTAAACATTGGGACAGTTGAGAATCCCAAGATGGTTAAGCTATCAAGGCCATTGTCACCAAAGGTAAAAGCTGAATATATGAAATTTTTGTCTTTATTTTCTGATGTTTTTGCATGGGATTACTCGGATCTTAAAACATATGACACAAATATCATTCAACATATTATTCCTATTAAGCAAAATCAGAAGCCTTTTCGTCAAAAGTTGAGGAGAATCAATCTAAAGCTACTGCCATCAATTGAGAAAGAGGTAAATAGATTGTATAAGTCAGGAATCATTGTGCCTATCCGATTTTCAGATTGGATATCAAACTTGGTGCCCGGAAGGAAGAAGACATGTGAGATCCGTTTATGCATTGACTTCAGAAATTTGAATAAGGTGTCCTTAACAGACAATTATCCACTTCCAAAAATGGATCATATATTGCAGCGAGTAGTTGGAGCATCAATGATGTCACTACTCGATGGTTATTCAGGCTACAATCAGATTTTAGTGCATGAAGATGACCGTGACAAGACAGCGTTCACCACTCCATGGGGAACATTTCATTATGCAAATATGCCTTTTGGTTTGAAAAATGCAGGAGACACCTTTCAGCGTGCAATGGATGTAGCCTTCGCCAATGAGAAAGATGTATTTTTAGTTGTTTATCTTGATGACTTAACCGTGTTTTCAAATTCTGATGAGGAACATTTGTATCATTTGAAAATTATTTTCCAAAAGTGCAGAAAATATGGCATATCGCTGAATCCGAAAAAGAGTCTTTTTTCCATGGATGAGGGCAAACTTCTTGGCCACATCATATCTAAATATGGCATCCGTGTTGATCTCGCACGTGTTGAAGCCATTCAGCAAATTGAACAGCCCCGGAACAAGAAAGAAATTCAGTCCTTCAATGGTAAACTGAATTTTCTGCGTCGCTTAATTCCAAATCTAGCAGAGCATCTTAGAGAGATCACAAGCATGCTCAAGAAGGATAGTCAGGTAAATTGGACCGAAGAGGTAGTGAAATAATTTAATTTAGTGAAGTTAACTCTTTCTTCAGCTCCTATTTTGATCAGTCCCGACTAGACTCAGGATTTTATTTTGTTCTCATTTGCTTCTGAGCACACTTTGGCAGTTGTACTAATGCAGAAGAGAGAAGGTGTTGAAAAGCCCATTGCTTTTTTCAGTCAGATTATTAGAGATGGAGCATTGAAATATAACATCATTGAGAAGCAAGCACTTGCACTTGTTAAGGCCTTGAAAGATTTTCGTGTGTATATATTGCATTCACATATTCTAGCTTATGTTCCTAACGCAACAGTTAAAGATATTTTAGTACAGGCAGATCCAGAAGGCAGACGGGGTAAGTGGATTGCTGCGTTGTTAGAGTATGATGTAGAGATTAAACCCACCAAGCTGATCAAATGTCAAGGACTCGCCAAGCTAATGGCTGAAACGAATCTGCAAGTTCTAGACATAAATTTGATTGCTGCCATGTCCGATGAAGATGAGGAGAACCCATCCATTCAGGTACCTGAAATGTTTCTTTCCTCTTCTTGGTACGCTGACATTTTATATGTACTTCAGCATTTGTCTTCACCTCCTGGAATACCGAGAAACAGAAGTAGAACATTGAAATTGAAGGATGCAAAAATTTTCATACTAGATTCAGCATTGTTTTGGAAAGACCCTGGTGGAATGTTATTAAATTGTTTGGTCGAGGAGGAAGCCAAAAGAGTCGTGGAAGATTTTCATAGAGGGGACTGTGGGGGTCATCTATTTTGGAAGACTACAGCAAACAAGATTCTAAGGGCAGGATATTATTGGCCTTCATTATTTTCAGATGTATATAAGGCTATTAAAAATTGTCACGAATGCCAAATTTTTTAAGGAAAGCAGAAGCTCCAGCCTTTTCCTCTCAAACCAATTGAATTCAGCACACCTTTTCAGCAGTGGGGATTGGATTTCATTGGTGAAATTCATCTGGCATCATCAGGACAACATCGATGGATATTGACGGCCACAGACTACTTCACAAAATGGATTGAAGCAATTCCTACTCGACAAGCTACGGATGCGGTAATTATTTATTTTCTTGAGACCAATATTTTGTCATGTTTTGGATGTCGAAGTAAGTTAATCACAGATAATGCAGCAGCGTTTAAGTCAAAAAGGATGATTGAGTTTTACTATAAGTATAATATTAGCTTGGGACATTCAACTGCATACCACCCTCAAGGAAATGGATTGGCAGAGTCATCTAATAAATCTTTGGTCAATATCATTAAGAAATTGTTGGAAATCAGCAAAAAGTGCTGGCACAAGAAGTTGATAAATGCACTATGGGCTGATAGGGTGAGTCAGAAAAAGTCTATTGGCATGTCTCCTTTCGAGTTGGTGTACGAAACAGACACAGTTTTTCCCACTTCGCTTGATGTCCCGGTAGTCAAATTGCTTCAAGAAGCGGGTAGTGAGGAGGATCCTATGCAGAGAAGGATTAATCAAATGATTCATTTGTAGCAGACACGGGAGGAGGTATTTCAAAACACTTGCAAGCTGCAGGAGCGCATTAAAAATATTTATGACCGGAAAGCAAAGGCGGATACATTTCAGCTAGATGAGGTTGTTTTGAGGTGGGATGCTCGTCATGAAGACAAGGGAAAGCATGGAAAATTTGAAAATTTATGGAAGGGTCCTTACAAGATTGCAGCATATCGCAGCCAAAATGCTTTCCTTCACAAAGAGATGAATGGAGATGAATATCCTGGAAGGCCGATCAATGGTCGGCTGTTAAAGAGATACTACTTTTGAATATTTTCTGCTTATTTCATTATCATTGTACATATTGTTTTACTTTTGTTCTATTGCACATGTACACTAACTTATCATCTTCAGTTTGGGGCCCGAGGTGAAGGCTATAATTCTGAAAATTAAATTTAGTTAGTCTAAGATTGTCAAGTCAGTTGTCTAAATCTTTAGCTTCGAGTTTAGTTTGGTCAAAGCAGTTTTTGTTTTTTCAGTCAAATTCTCAAGATTTTGTGTCGGAATAATGACTCCATCACCCAATGGATGAAGGAACTGTCTAGCTCTTACAGAGATCTGCGGTTCTTGGCATCTCCAAGGAGCTACCATCCCCATTGGAGCCAATGTTAGAGTTGGTCTAGTTATCCCTCCATCAGAGATCAAAGCTTTTTTTTTTCATTTCATGTTTTAGGTGTCCCACTAGTTTTCATCAGTTGCATTTCGTTAGGCATGCCATAACTCTAATGGAGTGGTCTGTGTCATTCATTCCCCTCGTGCATATCACTGTTGGTTCAGGTTAAGTCATAAAGCTTCACAAGTCATTTATAGTCATATTTTAAATTTTTAGGTCTAGGTCTAGGGTTTGAGTCAATTTAGTCTTGAAAAGTGTTAGAAGACCAGCAGGCTAGAGGGATGTCTTTGATAGATCATCACTTCAATAATTCTCACCATTTTACAGCTGAATAAGGACTTCTCTTCAAAACTCTGTTTTGAAGAAAAGTTGCCACCTCATTTTTGTAAAAAAATTTCAAAATTTTCAGTTCTTCAATTGTTCAAGTGCATCCCTGGTCTCCTTTGTTGAAGCATATCAGAGCTATCCCTACAAAAAATTATCAGAGAAAATCATAATTTCAACCTATTTTATGAAGGAAACCAAAAAGGTCAGAGCCTATTAATTTTGAAAAAGTGTTAACAACCAAACATAAGAAAAATGGGTTTTCATTGAGCAAAAATTAAAATGGATGATATATCAAGTCATTTCTCCTCATTTGCAACCCATTCCACATTTTGAGAGCTAAGAGCATCATTCAAAGGAGATTTTGCAAGTTCGTTGCAAGTTTGTGAGCATTTTGGGTCAGCTCCAGGGCGCGCGGCGCATCAAGGTAGGCGCGCGACGCATCAGACAAACATTTCCAGTGCAAAATTGAATGCGTGCGGTGCATCCAAAGTGCGTGGCGCGTTGGGTTAGGCGCATGACGCATTCAGGTTCATGTCTAGAATTGCCTTAAAAACACTCAAAAACCCTCTCCTCACGCATCAATTCACAGGCAGGCTTGCACTCATGGCTTGATTTTTGGTTTTTGATGGTTTATATAAAAAAAATATGATATATTTGTCATGAAAACCAATTGTAAAAAAGCCCTCTTTCTCTACTAATTTGTTGTAAGGATTATAGAGTACCAAGTTTGTTGTAGGGTCCTCAAAATACATGTTTCCAAGGCTTCTTTTTCCCTTATTTCCCAGTTCCTATATTTTTCCCAATTATTCCTCATCAAACCCTACATCTTCCTCTCTCAAAATCCTAAACTCTCCCTTCTACTACAACCATATCATCCCTACCTTACTTCAAACCCCTAAAAAATTTCCATGCCCTTTCCCTTCTCTTTATCATTTTCCCATTTTCCTAATGTTTTCATTTTTTCCCATTTCCCTAATGCTTCCCTTTTCCTAACAATTCCCTCGTCATTTGTGTCCCCTTGGTCACAACATTTGAGAAAAGGTCTACAGTCATTTTGTACACAATTGTATATCAGCATATATATATATTCCAGCCACCTTGTTGTTAAAGAACATGTCTGAGACCGAGTCAATATATGAGCAGGATTATGATAGTGACTCTACACCAGAGGTCAATGTGCCTAATGTGCCACAGAGGTATCACAAAGGTGGCAAGAGTGGACAGCATGTTAGGGAGGAGCCTACCTTTTTAGCTCAATTGCAAGCTTGCCCGCTTGCAATGGATTTTTTTCAGCGCCAAACATGTTACCAATATTGTGAGATGATCTCACAAACTCAGCATCATCGTAAACTGATCCGTCTATTTGTCCTTAACTTACAGGATGGTCATGTAAACCTTGCCGGAGTGGATTTCACTTTGTCACCTGACAATATTTCTCAGGCCACCGGGATACCAAATGTGGGGGAGGAATGGAGTAAATGCCAGATGCTGGACAGGTATTATTATGAGCCATATGTCAAGCCCGCATATATCAGACACTTGAGCGCAGCCTTTCCTTTCAGATACCTGAAATATGAGTTTGACCATTGATGAAACTCATCATTCGGTATTTCAACTGTGACGGCAGATTCTCACGTTTCTATGTGTACCATGTACGTTTGTTGATGCATTTCACACGGGTATGTATGATGAGCATTCATTTTTCATGTGCCAAAACATAGAGAGGATGGTACCTTTAGTACAGAGGAACACCCCGACACATCAGCACAGGAGCATATATCACTATGCGTTGATCAAAATCATAGTGATGCATCAGTTGGCACAGCAGGGTATTGCTTGGGAGGATTTCATCTCCCGTGATTTCTTTTCTACGCTACAGCCTCCTCCAGAGATCGTTCATGATGAGAGAGGGCCTTCACAGCAGTTTGACATTCATGAGACCGAGCATGTTGATGCTCCAGTATATGTGACATATCAGAAAGGCCCCAGGGCCTTATTTGCAGCTGCACGACGAGTACTATCTCCTCCCGAGGTGGAAGGGGTCTCGTTGACATCATCAGCAGAGCGAGTATTATCTCCACATCATGTGGAAGGGGTCTCGCTTCCATCTACAACACAAGTACAGAGTCAGGATAGGGGCAAGAGACCCATGGTTGATGAGGGTCCTTCAGGAGTTCAGGATATTGCTGTCATTGATGTTGATGCTAGTTCGCCCAACTCAGAGCTCAAGGAGATTATCCGAGAGCAAAGGGCCAAGAATGAGTCGCTGGAAAAGAAATTGCAGATGGCTAAATGGGTGATCAACTACTTAGAGTAGCGCAACAAACAGTTGGAGGATGAGCATGAACTTTATGAGCTGCACAAGATTCGGGAAGACCAGGAATTGGCTCATAGGAGACCTACTGATTTGACACCTATTGATCGGGAATCATTGCTCATCCAGGTTAAAACTCATTTGGAAAAGTTGTTAGCTAAAGAAAACAGGGACAAGGACATGCTTCGCCACATGAAGACTCATTATTGGGCTCGCATGCATGTTTGCAAAGCGAGAATGAAGATCCTCAAAAGGCGTTTGAGTAAAGCACAAAAACAACGCAAAAGGCCTGATCCGCTTCAAGTTTTGGCCGAGGCTTCATTAGTTGAGCATGATACACGATGGAGGGTCTTCACTCCAATTTTGGGCAAATTTGGAGAAAATTTTGTTGTTTCAAAATTTTTGGCTTGCGAAACAGGTTTTTGGGCTCTATGCGTCGCGCTCAGCACGCGACCCACAAGATGGGGAGGTCCAAATCACAGGTGGCTTACATTTTTGGATTTTTCATGATGAAATACACATGCTCAACAATTTCCAAGAAATTTCATCAAGTTTTGGGTGATCAAAAGCTCAAAAAACATCATGAAAATCACCTTTCTGCCACTTTTTGCATCACCAGGAAGTACTTCTGGGAGAATCCACTTTTGGAGGGTCAAATGGAGACTAAATTAGAAAATTCCACTTGGGTTGGAAAGTAGACATCTAGGGATTTCCAACAAGCCAACCTGAGCGCAATTTGGATGCCTAGAAGTTCCCCTAAATCAGCTGGAAAGGCACACGACGCACAGGGCTCAGGCGCGCGGCGCACAGGGTGTTTTGACACTGTTTTCCTCCTCAGCTCAGCGAATCAAGTCAGTTTCACCTGTTTTGAGTTGTGATGGGATTTTTTCACCCTCCTTGATGTAATTATTGGATATTTATGTTGTTATGGCACTTATTTACCTATTCTAGATGATTCATTCATAAAATAGCAAAAATGTAATGAATGAATTGGTTTCCTAGCTTATAGAGGCAAGTTGTTTTGACTGCCTAGATTGTAGTGCTTAGTTTAGAATTTGTTAAAACAACTCCTAGGATGATGAGCTCGAACCCTAGAAGCAAGGGAATGAGTTAGCTTGCCTATATTATGTATTTTCTTAGTCATTTTCAGGGTTGGACTCTTGGGAATAGCTTGACACTATATTGTACATATCTTATCTGCATTTTTTGGCAAAGGAAAGACCAAGGTTTTGCAACACTATTTGGGATCCATGTGGCTTTATGTGTTGATGGTATGTTTCTCTCAGTACTTGTAAGTTGTGTATGTGTATCATTTTCTCTATTGAATCTTCTGCAATTAAACAAATGAAGTGTTAAGGTAGAATCCATGAAATTGCTATGCTCTGCCTTTAAATTTGTTTAAT
>APFE031170193.1:0-10123 GCA_000404065.3 Pinus taeda
GTTAAAATATATTTTATATTGTTTTAATCATTTTCAAAATTAAATTTATTACTATTTTTACGCCGTAAGGCGTTCCCTTTGAAATCAACTCCCTTCTCTGCCTACTTGTCATCTTGTAAGCCACACTTAGACGATTGCAACAATTTCAGCCTTTGATTCAAAGGGGTTGCCCAAACGGTTTAAGAGCATAACACAACCTCAATTAAGTTCAATGGACAAGTATGGAATATATATTAAAATTGCAATTTTTTTGGTTATTGAAATTATAGTTTAAAATATATAAATGAATTTAGTATATTAATTTTTTTTAGGATATTTAAATTATATAAATTAAACCATTTATATAGTTTGAATAATATTTTATTAAATTTTAAGTGAAGTTTATAAAAAATATTATAGAAACTATATTATAATAAAAACAAGTGCTAGGAGTACCTATCTCTTTGTTTAAATATAGTTGATTGGAGTATGCTTCTTGGTTTAAATATAGTTAATTAGAGTCTTAACTATATTTAAAATAGTGAGTTGATCAATTAAAGTCTTCATACAAAAATAGAAACGAAAGTGAAAATGTACAATGTTTCGTTCGAGTTGATATGGAGAAACTTTGTTTCAAGTGAACGAGATGTTAATTCCAAGAAACTTGAAACTTGTTTGCATAACCATTTGTCTCCTACAAAATTCATGGGCATTGTATCTCGTCCCTGCACAATGGTAGAATTAGTTTGGACCCATACCCCAACCTCTGCACCGTGGAATTTGAATCCCCTAAAATTAAATGAAGAGCTTCAGTGGATTGCATTGGATTTGCTCCTAGTGTTCACCTTGGCTAGAGCTTCAAATCTACATCAGATTCTACAGACATTAATGGGGAAAAAAAGAAACTTCTTGAATTCAATTTCTTGTAATAAGACTAATTTATTGAATTCTTGATATACTAAAAAAAATGCTCATGAGATCCTAAATATTAATAACCATATATCAATAAAGTTTTTTCATAAAATTAGGAAAGAAACACTCACAAGATTTTAAAAATTAATTTTCTATTAATTTATTTATATTCATGGAAATAGAAGTTTTATTAGAGAAAAAATAATCATGAAAATGGAAATAATAAAAAAAGACAAAAAAAGAGTTAAATAAAAACGAAATAAAACTAAAACCAAAACAATTAGTAACTAATAGAAAAATGGAAGGTACAACCTGACGCCAACTAATCACCTTACAAATAAATAATTTTAAATAATAATTAAAAAACAAAAATTGAATTTCAATGTTAAACTATAGATAAAGACAAATTGATGCGCATTCAAACCCACAACCAAATGTGTAATACCATGCTTGGGGCATGTATAAAAATAAAGTGTATATTAAAAACAAATACTCCTTATAATTACATAAATAAATGTGTCTATTTTGGAATAACGTTTCTAGAATTTAATTTAATTATCAATAATTAATAAGTAGATGCTGAGGATTTAACCCCTATTGAATATCTATGAAATGTTTTTAATAATAATTATGGATAAATATTAGAAGTGCTCCCTAAATTTATATGCTAGAAAGCTTAGCTTGCTAGAAATATTGCAATCTTTAATAACAAGCTTACTCCTCAAAGCACTAGAATTCATTATCATTGTGTGCCAAATTTGAAGTCCCAAAGTAGAATTATCACTGCCCAATGAAAGAGTTGGATCAACTACCCATAAATTACTAGTTGTTATCAACAAAATATGAGAGATGTTGGAAGCTTAGAATGATAGATGTGGATTTCAAAACTTAGAAGAATAGTAGACAAGGATGGATTCTCTATTTTGATGGGGCATCCAAAAGAAACCCAAGGGGGGAGGGGCTCTTTATGACCCTGAGGATGAAAAAGGGTTTAGGTACTCATGGGGACTTATTCATATGACAAATAATCTAGTAGAGATGGATGATCTTTATCATGGTATCTTGATTGCCAACGAAAAGTAAGTGAAATAATGTCATGTATTACAAGACCATAACAAAAAGGCTCTTTATGACCCCGAGGATGACAAAGGGTTTGGGTACTCACGCTGACTTGGTCATATGGCAAATAATCAAGTAGATATGGATGATCTTTATCATGATATCTTGACTGCCAATGAAAAGTAGGTTAAATAATGTCATGTATTACAAGACCATGACATTATTTAGACTTTCTGTTTTTTAACCTCTTTTGAATGGTTTGTAAATATATTTTAATGATCTTCACTTATCTTTTAATGATGTGATTCCTTTTTCAATGCACTGGCTATTGACGGTTTTGACTTTGGCTTTGGTTTTGACTTTGGCTTGAGTCTCCAACATTATGATCTCAGTCATTTTTTTAGATCCTACATTCTCTCATCGTTTTTCAATATTTCTGTTTCCTGATCATATATCTTTATATTTCTGATTGTGGTGCACAGCATTCCCCTGGAGGGAGTATTCATGGAAGGAAGCCTACCCCCGACTTCCTACAATGTTGTCCTTCCAGACCAGAACTACTGTGGGGAGATAAAAGTTGGCCTCACATTCACTATTAAGGTAGATTCTATATATGTAGAGGCTCTTTATATCAGAAACATTTTTTTGAATGGTAATAGGATGGATTCATATTAGCTTTGGATATTGACTAGAGGGAGTATTCATGGAAGGAAGCCTACCCCCGACTTCCTACAATGTTGTCCTTCCAGACCAGAACTACTGTGGGGAGATAAAAGTTGGCCTCACATTCACTATTAAGGTAGATTCTATATATGTAGAGGCTCTTTATATCAAAAACATTTTTTTGAATGGTAATAGGATGGATTCATATTAGCTTTGGATATTGACCAATCACTGTAAATTTCATTTTCAAATTTTGTTTTAGAGATGTAAGAAGATAATTTCAATAAAAAGTTTAAACTTATTCCTTCTAGATCTTTTAAAGTTAAATATCTTTTTAGAATTTAATGGATTTAAGGATATAAAGGATGTATTGTAGATTTTGAGAATATTCAAGATATATGAATAATAGAATTTGAAAATCTTAGGGAGCAATACAAAGTTTAAACTTTAAAGTTAAATACTTTTCTAGAATTTCATGGATCCATGAATATGGTAGCTTTTGAGTATATTCAAGATCCATGAATATTGTAGAATATGAGAATCTTAGAGAGATTACAAATAAGATTAAGGTGAAACAGGTCAAAGAATCTTAGAGAGATTACAAATAAGATTAAGGTGAAACAGGTCAAACAAATTGACCAGGCACATTCTATCATATACTCAAATTCTAAAATATTCCCAGAATTTATTATCAAATTAATTTCGATTCCATAACCCTAACATGTAATTGTGTTTTTCATATAAATTCCCATCAAATTACTTCAATCCTATGAACTTAAATATGTTTTTTCATATTATGGTGATTGGAAATTGCAGGAAGAAGAAGATTGTTGTGAGGAAGCAGCAACGGAGGAGGTCGGAGGGTGGAAAGAAAGCTCCTACTGACCATTCCTTTCAATTGTTATGTTTAGTAGGTCACATAACATAGAAAACCTTCAAAAAATCGAATGTACTGTCGCATCAAACGCAAGAAATTCTGAAATAGTGTTTATTGGGAGTATATCATTCTGAAATAATGTTTATTGTGAATATATTTGCATCTTTCCTCACCTATGACTCTCTTTTAGTGTCGCATCTAACACATAAATTCTGAAATAGTGTATCCACATAGTTCCTGGACTATGATTCTTTTTGTATGGTTTGATGTTTATCTTTTCTACCAATCATTGAAACTCTTCATGGAAACGTTGTGATTTCTCTTGTGTTTTCTCTAGAGACTATACAGAATGGATTTCCGCACTTTATGCCTTAGGGCGTTTTCTTTGCAACATCTGGTGCAAATGCTAGTGTAGGAGGATATAAGCAATATGAAAGCAAATACCATCACCAATTCCAATCTCTGGAATTTTAGTGTTTGGAATGGATTTGGAAATAATCCCACAAGTATTTGGAATCCATTTACAGGTAATCCCATAAAGATTATGCATATTTCCATTTTAAAATTGACTTTCTCAATTTTATTTTATTTATGTGAAAACTTACCCCTATAAATAAGTATACGTTAGAGATTTAATTTCTAAAAATATGCATAAAATATGGGAACATTAACAATTTAAAAAATTAATTTGAAACCTTTAATTAAAATAAAATAGTTGACATTATCATTCCCTTTTACCTGAGGTTCAAATAATGTAATAGGTATTAAACCTTTCATAAATAACTAAATAAAATAGCTAGCATGGCATTCTGACTTCCAGTCTTTTCTAGAGATGAGCTTTCAGTTCTTATGAAAAAATTGGAATTTAAAGATTTTCGTTCCATTAAGAAAGACCATTTATCTTTTAAGTTTTCTGTGAACGGATTCGATTCCTGATAGCAGGTGAGAATCCTTGGCGATTTCAATAAATAAAACCCTGTGTTTTCAGGGGAAAAGAATGGCAGATTGAAAGGTTTTGTGCGTAAGCATATTCTTTGTATGCCATTGGGAGGTTAGTACTCTTCTGTTCTCTCTGTATGTAACTTTGATTCGATGGACATTTGAACTGCGTCTTATCTTTTCTGAACCGATTAAAACAGGGAGGCCCTCCTCCGAATGAACTGATGGAATACAAGTTAATTGTATTGACATGCATGAGTGGTGCGAAGCTTCGTGCCAGTGGGCTGCATGCAGGGCATTGCCAAACAAGATTCCGAACCAGAGACAATTGTGCCTATTGCAAATTTCTCCACTAAGCAAACTGTAGTTGCAGTCTCAGGTAATCTTCTGGAAATGGCACATGAAATCAGTTGTCCGATGGCTCGGAAGTTTGGGTTAAGCAAATCTTATCTGAAACGCTTCACTGAACTTCCATTCTATTCGATTCGTTAGGGCATGGTGAAGAAAACCAACAATTTGTTACGAAGCTGGAAAAAGACTAACGATCCCCATTTAGACAAAGGTAGAAAAAAAGGACGAAGACTAAGAACTGTGTGGAACGAATGAATGTGGGAAATATTTTTATATCAATCTGGAGTTTGGTTAGTAGATTCTTCATGCAAATAGTATAATAAAACTTTATTTGTCACTTTTACTAACTCATTCAATAGCTTTAACTTTGTAAGACTAATAAATAACATATATGACTTTTATGTTTTATTACTCTTTAAGTTTTCTGTATCTTTACAACTCTCAAACATGTGTTTTGTCTGGACATGATTTCAATTTAGTGTAACAACTTTGGACCATATATTATGTCTAAGCGTTGTTGTTGTGCTTCTTACTCTGGTCTAGTTTTGTGAGTCTCTACTACTCTAGCTTCATCTAGATATCGGTGAACACTTGATATATGTTCATTGATTAGTTTTAGGGGATTAAATTATCATGAAATATTGTAAAATTTTCACATTATCATAAATGAAGGTTTCATTTTTTTCTTCTGAACAAAAAAAAAATAAAACTTTGGTTAAAAAAATAAAACCAAGGTCATGACACATGTATTCCAAGCTGATTGTCGGGTAAAAACATAGTGATAGGGATCACTTGTGATTAATAAATGGCTATGGAAATTGGGAGACAATGGAAAAGGTAAAGAAATATCAATTAGCATTTTATTTATGAAATAATGGAAAATAGGAGAAAAGGGAGATGAAAGGTCACGTTAAAAAGGCTTATGAGGATCAATTCACAACTTTTGTCAGTTTAAGCTTTCTTCGCTTCGGTTTTTGGCACTCTCGTAATACTCTCTCTCTCTCTCTCTCTCTCTCTCTCTCTCTCTCATACTCTTGCACAGTTAGTGTTTCTTGGAGGATTCTGGCATACGTTGGATTTGGAGAAAGAAGACAAAGAAAAAGTAGGAAAGCGCTAGAGAGAAACGAGATCAACAACTATAACGAGTTTTATTTGCAAGTACCAAGTTGCATGTATGATTTCGTTGCTAGTTTTGGCATGCATGGTATATGCATGTGGTTATTTGGTTATGATTTGTCATTGGCATGGAGGTTTGCCTAGATTGATAGTGGTTTTTCCTAGCCTTTCCATTTCTTGGATAACCATGGTGTTGTGGGTTTATCCATTTTTCTTCGGTTTGTGCTCATATTCCTTATGGCTATGGGTTGAGTTATTAGTTTCTAGATCATTGGTTGGATAAATGCTCTATAAGCCCTAGAACAACTTGGGTTGAGTTACTAGTCCTCGAAACCTTAGTTGGACAAACGCATTGGAGCCCTTGGTGAGTTGAGTTACTAGTTGTTGTTGCTGCTATAATGCCCTCCAAAATTTTGCCCTATACCCAAATTTTGGAGCCTACCTTAATCTTACGTATGATCATCATAAACATTGAAACTCATTGCATGTGTTTTCGCTAAGTGCTTTGTTCCCATTTGCAAGAAAATCAAAGTGTCATATGTCCACATGTTAAGTGTCACACGATGTATATAAGCTGATTTTGGTGGTTTCGAGGAGTTATCTTTGTTATAATAATTTGTTCCCATTATCTAAACATCCATCACACTCATTTCCAAAGTTTCTAGCATTGTCACACAAGTGTTGTTACGGTCGTCGCAAAGTGTATCTTTGGTGTCGCACTTGTCGTCACAAAGTTGTCACACTGAGGGAAGTTGATTGTTCATGTGTTCTGGATGGTCTATATTGTGTTATCAAGTGTTCTAAGTGTGTGATCACAATCAAGTCTTATCATTGTTCACATAAGCTTCATCGATCCCACACTTAGCCAAATTCTGAAAGCCTCCCTACCAAGCAACTTAGCCTTATTCATCCCTCCTGAATTGCGCATTGCATAGTATCATCCCTCAATATTCAACCCTGCCTCTTGGCACTATGCAATGCATAGTTCCTGACTCCTATGACTATGCACTGTGCAATCAGAGTGCTTAAGCTCAGCCTCTAACCCTAAAAACTTTGTAATTTCTCTCTCCTACACAGTGAGTACTGTGCATTGCGAAATCACAAAGCTCAAGCCCCAACCCTAAACCCATAAACTATGCAACTACGTAATCATTTGGCCTCCTCTACCTTCCAGAACTGCAAAATGGGTAGAATCAATGCTCAAGCCCTCAACCTGGCTCCCTGAGCTCCCCAACTACACAATATTCTTGCTCAGTCCAACCTGAATTACGCATTGCAGAGTCTCAAGGCCCAAGCCTAACCCTTGACTGCCTAAGATGCACAATTGCGCAGTCATTAAGCCTCTCCCTCGGCCTGCCACCAGGTTCTAGATCATTCAGTGGATTTTCATGTAGCATGTTAGACTAGGGGTTTATCATACTGATGTTGTCTTCTCATGAATGAATTATAGATGCAGGTACTCTATCATACCATGATAGGATGGTGAAAAAAGAGATGGAGAAGAGGAACATGCTAGAAGATGCCTATGTAGCTAAATATGCAAGCAGATCAATCGGAAGAAAGTAAAGGGACACAAGTTTGCGACTGCTGCTCAAGATTTGATTAGCCACCTACATTGAAGAGACTAGTCGTTTCATTTCTCAGAGAATCCAAGGGCACACAACAGACCTTAGACATTGTAGGACTCACTCCTCTACTCTAACGAAACATGCTGAATTGTCGAGACACCATTATTGTTTAGAGGATTCTAAGGTCCTCGCTAGGGTTGATCATTTCCATCACCATAAATTAAGGGAAGCCATCGGAATTGAGAAGAGAATTAGTACTCTTAATAGGGATGATGGATGGAATATAAGTAGTTCATGGGTCCCTTCCCTTTATTCCTAAGCCCCTGGGCTTTTCTCCCCTCCTTTGTTTCCTTCTCTTGTCCTAGTTTACGTTTGTATTTGTCTATGATCTTCGTCTTTTTATTTGTTTTGATTTTTGTTTATATTGTGAAGTTTGTTTTTATTACTGAATTTATCAGTTTTATTAAAATTATTAGTATATTTTTTCTCTTTCTTAATAGATAAATATAATTTTTAATCAAACAATTATCTAATATTAATATCATAATTTTAATATATAAGTTATAGATAAGTTAGAATCTTATTATAATTATATGAAAAAATTAAATTATAAAGTCATTTAAGAATGTTGGATAAATAATTAAAATAAATCAAATTTAAAATTAATTTATAATAACTATTAAATAAATTGGCTTATATTTTAATTATTTATTTGGATCCCTTAACTTTTTTCTTTTTTTATAAGTTTTTCTTTATACTGTAAATTTATTGTTGCATCTTGAATAAATGGTGACTGTTGATCCTGCCTCCAACCTTGTTGTGATGAGAACCCGATAGAGGCAATGCGTCAACCCTAAGAATTCCTAGTGATTTTCCCGGAGATCTTGGCTATAATTATGTTAGAATAAATAAATATATATTAAAAAAAATCTATATAAAAAATATATTATTCCATCTAAAAAAATAATGTAAATCTATATGTGTAGTTACAAAAGTATATAAGCAGTGCATTCAACAAAAGTACAGTAGCTCGAGCTCATAAAAGGAGGATATCTAAAAAAAAAAACTAGAAAACTCAAAATATAATATATATATAATATATATAATATATATATATATATATGAATGAACTCTCTATCCCACTTTCTAGAATAGTACATATACATTCTATGGTTCATCCAATAATATGTTATCTCACAAACAAACTTATCAATTTTCATGAGAAGAATCATTTACATCATTAAAATTCTAAAACATAGAGAAACTATCAACGAGAATAAAATTTAAACACTGTAACTTTTTTAATTATTCCCAAGAGTTGAGAAGATATTCTTGATATTGCCCCTATTCTTTTTTAGATACCTTGCATGAGCCTAAGTCCATACATAGTCTAGTTTTTTAGAGGACGCCTACTTTAGAGTTCATTTGACTATTAACATGATCAAAAGAGATCTCAAAAGAACCTCTCAACTGACATACTTTTTGAAACAGAGTTAGAAGAGAATGATTTTTAATCTATGTTTTCCCCAACATCCACTTGATAACATTTCGAGAGCCCCCATTAATGTCCAATTTTGAAATCCCCTGGTCTCTAGCAAGTTGAAGCACAATTTTAAGAGCAAATAATTTTGCATAGTTTTTGGAAACATGTCCAATGTTTGTAGATATGGAGAATGGGGTATTTGTATTAAGGTTGAGCATTCCAAGCCCTTCCTACTAGTGGCGAGCCTTGCATTGCACCATCAAAGAAGGCCAAAGGTTTGTTCATTTTGTTTCTACTTCTTGCAGAGAGGAGTAATGCTTTTGTTTGGAAATATGAATTGAAGCTTTGTTTATTATCAAGTAGTTTATGGCTTCCCTAGTGTAACTTGTTAATTTTCCTTCCAAGGTTGCATGATTTATTTCCAAATAGATCACCGAGGCTACTAGAAGAGGTAATGCTATAGACTTAGGATTTTTTATGTTATGAAGCCATATTTTCTGTTCTTTTCAACGAATAACTCATCCCAAGAAGATTTTTGTCCTTCTAATTGATTTAGTTCTTTCTAGACATCTTGTGTGAAAGATAAATAGATGAACAAATCATTTATTAATTCTAAATAAACTCTACATAAATGACAAATACCAAGTCTAGTGAAAGATATTGTCATCAAATTATCTCAATTTGGGCTTTTTTCTCTAAGCAGTAACCACATGGAAAGTTTAGATTTGTGAGGGAAGTTTAGTTTCCATAACAAGCTCCCCCACCATGGAGGATTCAAGGAAACATTAGAAGATGCAATTGTTAGGTACCCAAATTTTGGCACATATACTCCTCCTCAGCATGGAGTCTAAATGAGACTATATTCATTGTAAAAGATGGAGACATTTGAGAATTTTAGTCCCTTGAGGAAGATATTCCAAGCTTGTACATTAACTTCTCTTAGATGCAAGGATTTTGTAGATAACCATTCTCGATATCCATTATGATTATTGGGGACAACTATTTGGTCAAGTGTATACCACCCCTCTTTGTTTATGGAGTGGATTAGAGGTTCCAAAAGCATATGTTAATGTTGACTACTTATCCATGGATCTCTCCCAATTTGAATTTGAGTTTTGTTACTTGACTTTGAGCATGGGAAGTCCCCAATTAGAGGAGAATCTTTTACGATTGTTT
>APFE031170202.1:0-12692 GCA_000404065.3 Pinus taeda
GTCCCTAGAAGTGATGAATTTGAATTTTTCTTGGTTTTATATATAGTATTTGGTTTTTTCTCATGCTTTCTGTGAATTACACGGGTGAATTTTATCCTACACCCACTAGGTTATCGATATGTAATTTCGGTAATTTTGATTTCAAAAAATATTTTAAAGAAATGAAATGATTTCATTTGTGTAATAAGCACAATATTCTAATGGAATTCCACATTTGTGGTTTACCTATATAGATTCCATGGAGAAGTGTTAGTGGTGTGACATTAATTGTCCTCAAGCAGAGGCTTTAGTTTTACCTTTTCTGGAAGCAAATACTTTCTTCAAACATTTTTGATTCCATGAAAAAATTGAAAGTCCTAATAGTATTCAATTATGGGTTCAAGAGAGACATAGTATTCAATTATGGGTTAAAGAAATCCACACTGAATGATCTATCGACCTTATCTTCATTTAGTTTAAGACTATTCACTTGGAGAGCCTGCATGTGCCCCAACTTCAAGAGCATAGTAAAGTCATGTAGGACTTAGAGAAGCTATCTTTAAGCTTTTAGTGTTGATTGGGAAAATTTCTGGGTTCAATAACACCCAGTTGAGCATTAAGCTTCCAATAATGCTAGATTTTAACCTGGAACACTTTTGTGATTTGGATGAGATGCCCCCTCATATTTGTGACACATCTTCAGTTGTGAATCGGACTATTACTAACTATCATTTCCTTTGAATGTTACCTGATGACTTGGGGAACCTCAACTCTTTAATAATGTTAAGGAAGGAAAGAAAGTACATTACGCTAAGTTCTCTTATGATTTTCAAGTTTTCCTTGGATATCTACAACATTTCCGGTACGAAAGTACATTCTATTAATGAAAATTTGTCTTGATAGAAAGGCCCAATTTCAAATTATAATGCTTTCAAAAAACATTGTATAATTGTAATGTTTCTAAAAGGAAAGCATATTTTTTAATTTAAGTATCATGATCCCATATTCCAACCTATTTTTCAGTAACCCATTAGGCTTTGTAGCTTTGAATAAATCCATGTCTTTTGATAAGATCTTCTTCCAAATTAAAATGCAGTTTCCTTTTGGAAATAACCACATACAATGTCTTGATTTTGTTATTGAGAAAATAGAGGTTGTGAAACAAGCCTGTGCCATACAAGGACTTGATTCATTGATTATGTATCAATTACGGCTCTAGATGTAACAATGTCTTGATTTTGTTGCTTGAAAATAGAAGTTATGCTTTATTATTTCAGAGAATTTCTTACAATCTTTCCATAAGTATTGATTTGTAATCTCAGTCACTAAGGGATGACTGTAATGACAAAGGTAATATTCCATGGTTTGAAGTTCCCCTCTTACTAAATATTTAAATATATCACCACAATTTAACTGTTAGTTAAAGGAATTGTATTTGATTTGTAAATAATTCATTGCTTGATTTATAGATTTTGATTTCTTCCCTTTTTTATATTTTTCTCAGATTTCGTATGAGATATCTTCTAAGATTTGGGTTCCCTAGTTTCCCCACCATAGTATGAGGTTTAGATGCTATCATTAAATATTCTTGGAACATTGAAACTTTCCAGTAAGTGTGCTTTGAAACATTGTTGTTGCTTTTCCATGGTGTTAATGCAAATAAGCACTACAACTAGTGCCATTATTTAGATCAAATGCCAAAATCTAGGTGGTCTTGTAATGATGGAGTGATTGATTCATAGCTACTAAGGTCATATGCATTTTTATCTCTTATGTTGTCCTAAGATATTCAAATTCAGAATAAGAATTCAGGTCTCGTTTCCATTGTAGATTGTAGGCAGTTTCTTGAACATAATATATAGTAGATTATCTTTTACTAATCAACTGTGGATGTGATCCCTCGCAGGAAAGAAAATTCAAAGTGACTATAATTTCACATTGATTTGTCAAAACATCCACACAAGAAAGGAGATTAAAAGTGACATTATGATGGCCATTATGTCCAGCTAGGTGGTCGCACTCCCTTGATCGTGAGCACGATTGTGATCAAGATGGAAGACTTCATAGTCTAGATTGATTGTTTAGGAGTCATAGTTAGTGGTCTCATTCACAAAAGCTTTTATTTCACTAATCATTTTTATAGAGTTGTCAGATTTGATTTCCAAAGGTTTTAATTACACTATAGAGTTGAGTTTTGAGAGAGTTGTGATTCGCAGTGTTAAGTATAGAAGATATGACACTTTTACGAAGACAAGCATAGTAGACGTATCAAACTCTATTATAAGCTTACCTGCATATTATAAGGGACTTGGTTGGCTTTTTTATAATTTTATAAACAAGTTCCATGTCGTGGAAATTTGAAAAAAAATAGTGATATTGCCACCATGTGGCTCTTGTCATATATGGTTTTATACTTTTTCAAAAAATTCTCTAAGAGTTCACAATGCTAAGATTCAGTAGGACTTCACAAAGTTTTATTACTTAGTGAAAGACTTGCCAAGCTGTTACAAGATTTTATAATTGAGTAAAATATTCGCCATGTCTGGTGAGAGATTCGCCAAAAAATTATATATACATTATTATATTATTGATAAAATCGCCTTCGATTTTTCCTATATACCATGGAGATTCGCCCATTTATTATATTTATAAATTTAGGGGTGGTTCTTAAAATTTTCCCTGGGTTGGAGCCTTCAGAAAATTAGATGTAATAAGGAGTAGGAGTTTTCCTTTGCATCACAACAATAATATTATGGTTTTCTCCTGTTATGGGTTTCCAAATATATCTAGTGTCAATATGTGTCGCTACATTTTGATGTGATGTTTTTGGTTTTCTTACTACTTTTTGTTCACCTATTCTTCCTATTGGTCATTATTTATTAAGATTCTCATGTAATGTTTCAGTTAATGAGATTAATGAAAAGAATTTTAATGTCCATGAATATACTAAACTGATTTCAACCCCGACCCACCCCCCCACCCCCGCCCCAATTTAGACCAACTTTCATCAATTGGTATCAGAGAAGGTTTCTTTGATGTAAACCTAACATCTTGAAGGTTGTTTTGGTTAAGTCATGGACTGTGAAATTGTACCTGTGCTTAGTACATCAAACTTTCATGAATTGAGAGACAACAAAAAATCTAAATTGATATGGACATCGTATGTGGAAACTAGTATGCGATGGCAACTGTAAAGATTCTCCCTCTGCACAATAACACTAGTGGAACTCTAAGCCAAAATGTGTTATGTTTAGTAGTCTACTTAATAATGACATTGATATAGTAAGAGACTTAAATTTTGGAAAATAAATCTGGGATAGATTGCATCTCATGCATGAAGGAGACACTAGTAGTTGCATTGTCAAGAAGGAAAAGGTAAAGAGGAAAAAGGAAAATTCATGTAAAAAAGAAAGTATTCAATCAAATGAGGTCTGTGCTAGTGGAAATGGACCTTGTTTCCATGAAGAAAAGATAGTTGAAGAATAGGCCAAGCTTGACATAGCCTTAATTGAAATAGATAGATTGAAGAATGAAGACACATATAGAAATAAATTGGTGTAAATGTGTGATGAGAGAGAGAATAAGTACAACAAAATTGTCAGATTGAAGATAGGTTGAAGAATAAAGGATAATAGGAGAGACGATGAATAACCAGCTAAAGGGGAAATATGTACAATGTGAAAGATGAGAGATTGGGATTATTTGAGCTGAAAGATAGTTAGATGAAAAGAACAAGTTCTGTAAAGAGCTAGAAGAGGAAGCTTCCTCCATGAAGAACTCAAAAAAGACATACATTAAAGATGATAATGAAGCTTTCCTAAGCATACCCATAGAAGAAGGGACAAGTTCCATGATTAATAAAGAAGAAAAAAAAAACAAGTATTAATATCAAAAGACCATGAATGAGATGGAGAAAGGGTTTATTGTAAGAAGATCATTCTCTGCTAAAAATGAGTTGAAAATTTTGGAAGATATCAAAGGAGATTCTTTGCTCTTGGTAAAAACATCACACGTTTTTCTTGCCATGAACATGGACATGTGGCAACAGATTGTAAAAACAAACAAACCGATAATAATCAACATAAAATGTAGCAAATGAGAAGGCTCCCTCAAGCACTCAAGCATATAAGGCATTCATTCTCTAGGTGCACAAATTATTTTCATGGTTATTGTTATCTATGCGTTGAATATGGACATAAAGTTGTAGAATGTAAATTGTTTGTAAAGAAGAGCAGAAGGAGCCACACACCATTTCCACCATACCTTGGTCAAATAAGGTCTTTATTATGTAGAAACCTTTGACACAAAGCAAATGACTACATGCTATCATATACCCTAAAAAACCTTGAACAACTGATGGAATAAAATTAAAGAAGAAAAAACTCTGAATGAAAAGGAAATGAAGATATTAGAAGGAAACCAAATAAAGTGTGGAAGAGGAAGAAAATGGATCATCCCATTACTTCAATAACATAATGAATTCACGATGGTTTCAGGGGGAGCTTGTCTACGAATAAAGGACTTCATTAAGTTAGTACTAAAATAACATCATCATCCTAGGGGGAGTGGTAACATAATAAAGACAAAATTGTTGCATTAAGCATTTTATAATAGCCTTGGTTGGGATGTTGGAATTAAAAATCAAAGTTCATTTGAAAATTCTCTTCAAAATTCAAAGGCCATAAGAGAGAAACCCCAAACCTTTATGCCTTGAAAATAACAGAAAATGATTTTTCTCACAACTTCAACAAATCTAAAAACAAGCAAGTCATATGATCATCAAAATATGATTCAGAAGCATGTTGATTTTCACAATGAATGAGGTCAAGGATATATGAAGGCTCCCACTCTAGAAATTGGGAGTCTTTCAGAGATCTATTGTGGGTATTTTGGTGTTTTCTACTGCATATGGACTTCTTACTTACTGCATATGGACAAAGGCTTTTCCGAGATCTGATTACAAGGTCACCTACAATCATATGTTGTAGCATATTAGAAGAAAAACGAGAGGGTGTTTTGGTTGATGAATAGTCCATATCAATCACACATAAAGGATGTAGAGGGTAAATAAAAGTGCTCAAGATTTGTTAAATTTAAAATCCTGATGATGGAACAAACATTATTGAGAATTTTAATATTGTAATTAAAAAAAAACATGGAACAATGTTGCGGGGATAGCTAAACACTTGATAAACTTAAAAATATTTCCAAGACCAGATATAAAAATTATCTTTGGAATTGATACATGGGAAAAATGTGTATTTTGAAGGATGAGATAGCAATATGGGATGCATATGTGCAGGGTCTAACACATTGCAACAAATAAAGATGTCTCCAAATGACCATCAAAGAAATATTAATACAAAAAGAGAGGAAGACAAATAACAAGAATCTAGAAACTCTAGCACCACCTCAATTATATGGTTGGATCTATTTTAAAGAGATTAAAATTCTTATATACTTTAAAATTTGTTGCATCAGATCACAAGAAAGGGGAATCAAAGAAGAGACAACAAATGATAATTATAAAATAATTTCATAGTGCCTCTCAAAGAATGTATAAAGCAAGAGAGTCCCATACAAAACATGAAGCATAAAGTTCAATTTCAATGAGAGTAATAAGAAATGGTTCCACTGAAGCCCTCTCTAAGCATACGAAACTATGTTATCTCTATGATGAGTGATTGAATCTATTTGCAAATGAACAATCGGGATATGGGCCATATTTAGATGCACTTCATTTCAAAGAAAAAGGGATATTTGTAGCACAATACTATAACTTATCCCTACTTCAATGATGGCCGCAAATGAACGAATGACTATAAAAAAAATAATACACATAAAATGGAGACAATGCTTGCAATTCTACAGTAAATTTATGGGAGAAGAACCTATTGTAACATGGTTTGAGAACGCTTTAGGTGTGAATTTATTATAAAAAAATTGAAAAAGGCCAAAGTAGTGCAGTGAATCAATGTACTAGACACTTATCACAATAATGAGAGAATTCAATTTTTCCTTTGCATATGGGAAGATTATATATGTTGATTAAATAATCCAACTAAATAAGGAAGACCATTAGTTTCAACTAGACCTTTAATAGAAGTAAAGCTATAATTCTATTGTTGGCGAGTGTTATAGCAGTATGTAGCGTTTTTACGCAGCTTATGAGGTTGGAGTTTGTATGGAGTTAATTTATGGAAGTGTTGTTCCTATAATTACCATTATCATTAATGTATATTTATTATTTATTATCATCAAAATTCTCTAAGATATCATGAAATCTCCTAACATAGTGGAATAATGATGTATAGTGGAATAGATATGTGCAGCGGAATAATTATGTGCGACGGTAATATATTCCAAGGAAATATGACGAGAGGAAAAAAATGCAGAATGTGTTACACAACAATATTCATTATAACATCTAACATTAATACATTGTGTGATTTTATAATTGTTGCACTGGTTGTTGGGTTGTTGGCGCACGAAAATAATACAACGGATTTAGCATATCTCATGTAGCAACATTCATTACTTGGAGCAATACCTTACTTCTTCTTGGTGTTCTGCCTTTCTATGTTTTCTTTGCACATTTTAGAGTAGAGAAGTGGTATTATTATTGCTATTATCCATAAATTTGGAATTTCTCCTCAGGAGTTGTTAAACAAAACCCTAAACCAGAAAAGTGGAGGAATCCTGTGTTGGGAAACCTTAATTCTTGTTTTGCGAAAACCCTACACACTTCTGGCACAATAAAGAACTATAATCACACACTAAAAAATTAAAATAGGACATCATGTGACGAGGACTTTTGGGTGGAATTTCCATGACTTGCTTGTGGAGTTTGAGTATGCCACCAAACTAGGCATTAATAGCAGAGATGATGGCCTAGCCATAACCATTGACAAGTATAGTGAAGAATGTTGGAGTATCATGATAAGGTACAACAAGGAATGAGAAAAAAAATTATTACCGATGGATTGATTTGAAGTATGAGTATAAGACACTCGATCTCAAGTTCATGGAGAATGTGTGGTGGGTCTTCGAGGACCTCCAGAAAAAGGATTTGATATATTTTTGGCATGGAGGAATGATAATGTTCTAAAATACATTTGATGCACTATACATATTACACCCGAAGTTGATTATAACACGCTCCTCCCACATCCACCCAAATATCCATGTCAACCAGGGTAAACATGAGATGAAAGGCTACGATGATCAGATTCAACCTCAAGGAAATGGAATCAACAAAACAACACACACAACATCTAACATCATCAACACAACCCTTAGGAGACAAGTTAGTTACTCAAACAACCTGTCCCGAGGTCCAACTATTGTTATAGACCTCTTAGTCCATATTCGCTCTCATGTTATGGAAAAGAGAGCGACAAGAAACCCAAAGTCGCTTCCATAGGCCCGCTTGCTAGTGACTATGGACTAGAATTTCTATTTCTATGCCAGCGACCTCAGGATTTAAGCCACTTTTGAGGCCTAGAGCCTAGGCCACTACCCGGAATGGAATGCTAGCTTAAAATCAAGGGATGTACAGGGAAACAAAGATTGAAAAGAAATAAGTTGATAAGGTCCTTAACCAAACCCCTACTAGCCATGATAAGGATTTCATCAAACATATCATGAACATGTAACCTACAGGCGTAAACAACAAAATTAAGTGTAGGGATTTCATACTTATTTGAGAATTGCTATAAACCGTTGTTCCCTCATGCCATTTTCTACATTATCATCTATTAGATAATATAGACATTATCCATTCAGGCACAAGTAAAAACATGTTGAGAACCATATATAGATGTTATCACAAAATGTACATATAACCATCATAATAAAGATAGAAATAACATAAACATATCAACCATCAAAATCCATATATACATCAATACATTTTCACATGACAATCAAGGGAATGAATTTCTCATTAATGAATTCAATAAATCAACTAGATATGGGACTACCACATTCCGCCTGACCATGGAATGGCTGAGCCAAATCTCTTTTCAACTATTCACCCTCGTTCCATATTCTAACCATGAATGTGGGAGCTCATAGAACACATCAATCAAAACTCATCGAGGGATTCCAAAGTCCATCCACCTCAACCATCAAAGAGTGATTCCACCTGACTGTCGGAGATCAAAAACCATCATTATATTAGTCTCCATCAAAGCCTTTTAGGGCTTCTGAAGTGTTTGTCCAACCAAGGCTTCTAGAACTGGTAGCTCAACCCAAAACTTATACAGGGCTTCCAGACCATTTTTCTAACCAAGGCTTCTAGTACTAGTAACTCAACCCATCAAGGGCTTCTAGAGCGTTTTTCCAACCAAGGCTTCTAGGACTAGTAACTGAACTCAAGCAGTTACAGGGCTTTTAGAGTGTTTCTTCAACCAGGGTTTCCAAGACTAATAACTCAACCCAAGCTAAGGAAATATGAGAAACAACCAAAAACAAAAAATTAAAGTAAACTGACCATCACTGTGATTAGCTAGGAAATGGAAAGGCTAGGAAATCCACTTTTGATCGATGAAATCCTCCATGATAATAAAAAATCACAGCCAAGAAAGCACATTCATATGCTATGAATACCAAAGTTGGTGAATAAATCATACATGCAACTCGGTACCCAAAAAAAAATCTAATGTAGTTGTTGATGTCGATGCCTTCTTATGCTTTACTACTCTTCCTTTGCCTTTTTTCTCCAAGAATCCAAGTATGCCACATCCTCCAAGAGTGCTCCAAGAAAACTCTAAGTGTCCAAGAGTATGAGAAAGAGGGAGAGAGAATAATGAGAGAGCTCCAACACTGAACTGACAAAAGGTTATCAATTGATCCTCATAAGCAATTTTATGGATGAGGCCTCTATTTTCTTTATTTTCTATTATTTTTCTTCATTTTCATCCTCACATGTAGCCTATGACATTTCACCTCTTTTTTCTCCTAATTTCCATTATTATCATAAATAAATGTGCCAAAAATGTCAATTTTCCTTTTCAAAGCCTTAGCCATTTCTTTTTCCAATTTTCTTTCCCATAAAGAACCATATGAACATCCCCTAGGATGTTTTCCCAACATTCAACTTGGAATAAGTGTCACATCAACCATTGTTATTTTGTTTAACTTTTATTACATGAAATTTTCATAGAGTTGTTACATTGATAACCTGATAACCTATACAATGTGGCAATGTGGCAATGATATTACAAGTGTGACAATATCATCATAATATTATAGTAAAACAATGTTACCACAACAAAAACATATTACAAGATGATCAATACAATGTTTATCTTTCTCGTATGCTTGAATGATGAAGCGAATGGACCATACTCATGGCGGAGATTGACATGACCACAACCGATGAAGCACAATGTAAGAGACCTATAGCTGGCGATGATATCTATTGGAGTTGTGTTAATGGTATGGCTTGGAATTAACTTCACTTCAACATTTGCAATGCTTGATTGCCGTGTGTTATCATCCAATGGCTAAGGGTAGTAGACTGTTGAATATGTTGGATATTAGGGTTTAATTCCATAATTACAAACCATATAGCTAAATGTGTATTTCTAAAGCCACGGCGTGAAATCAAATCCTAATGGGTCAGGTTTCAATAATATTCGCACGTCAAAAAGGCACCCAGTTAGGGTTTTTCCCTTGATCTGAAAAACGCTATCAAATGGGGTGGAACCCACTCACTATTCAATGGTGAGGTGACTTTTAATAATAAGAATTTGGTTTTGACGGGTTCGGATATATAGTCCTCTGGATTAGGGTCGATAAGTAATTCCGTTTTTATATTGGTTTACTTGAGAAAATTATAATTGTGAAATTGGATCTATTGAAATACGAATATGCAATCTATACTCAACATGGTGTCAGTGCTTAATGTATATATGTAATTATAGAACCACATTTAATCGATCGATGGACTTGTTCATAAACAAGACATGAAGGCTACCGAAATATTTTATCTCCTCACCATCCACTAAGCTTATGTTGTGCTACTTGCAGTCATTATAGCCTTTTCTTATTCAAGCTGTCACGAATGTGTCACTAGCGCTTTGAATTAGATAAACACCAAATTCCTCTACTCTAAGCTACGTTGCAGTCTACCATCTTAAATTTATATGTGTAAATCCATGGGTAAGGAAGCTTGTTCTCTACACGAGTGTATGCTCACTTCATCAAAAGGCACTAAAGGAAGCAACAAATCTGGATTGATAGCTAAGGGTGGGATCAAGATGATTGGAACATGAAACAGGTTGAAGATTCAGTGCTTGAAAACTTGTGAAATGTTGTTTGCAACCATTGAAATCAGCGTTGTCTTCACCCATACAAATTGGTGAAAAATATGCGCAGATCCATGGAAATCTACCAACATTTGCTCGATGAAATAATGCTTCCATAGTTGTTCGTATTAAATATCTTGTTGTTCTTATTTGCAATTGGAAGTTTTTGCTTCGAGGAGTGTTGTGGCATTAGCGTTGCACTTGTTGGGGTAGAATTACAATGCAGAACTGAGGATGCAGTGACATGCAATGACAATACAGTGAAAACAGAAATTATATCCATTAATGTTATATATGTTGCTTCCCATTATATCATTTGTTGGCGTGAAATTGGCAGCGATTGAATTCTAATATGCATACAGGAACAACGATTGTATTACAATATTTCGTCGACGTTGAATTGCAAATTTCATGGATCTTTTGTGGTTGTCCTCATTAATGTTTCCGGTCAAATTGAATGTATCTACGTTGAATTTATCGATACGATGTTGTTGAGCAACTATATTTACGAAAACACACTTTGGGATGATGGCGAGTTCATGTCTATGGTGCTATATTGAGTGTGATATATTGTTTGAACAGTAGTTGGTGTGGCGACGATATATTGTTTGGACGGTCATTGTTATATATATGCGTTAGCCACAATGACCTAGCCATATTGCAGATTCCTGGAATATTCGGGAATTGGAGTGACATGGATCTCGAATATTCCTGCAATCGAATTAAGCTTACCGCAATGACCTTTTGTCTATCTTTCTATGCTCACGCGATGTAGTGGCTACAGGGAGGGAGCTAGCTAGGTGGCTTGGTGGAGATGCAGCATGCAACATTAATATTACAATTGTGCAGCATATCATATTATAAACCTATGTTAATACTCCAGAGTCATGGATAGAACACACAATGCTCAAAATGTTATTCCTGGAATCTGCAATAGAATTAAGCTCACGGCAATGACCTTTCGTCTATCTTTCTATGCTCACGCGATGTAGTCGCCACAGGGAGGGAGCTAGCTAGGTGGCTTGGTCACCAAAGGGAGGGAGCTAGCTAGGTGGCTTGGTGGCTGGCTTGGTGGAGATACAGCATGCAACATTAATATTACAATTGCGCAGCATATCATATTATAAACATATGTTAATAGTCAAGAGTCATGGATCGAACACACAATGCTCAAAATGTTATTGGACCATGCGTAAGTCATGTGTGAGAACAACTTTCAACGACCCGATGTAGGCAAGATATTATCATGACAATAGGTGAAAGGAAGCATGTGTATCAATGTCACGACTATTTTCTATCGATGCAAAGAACTGAGAGGAGCACTCGTTGACCCAAAGAGATGAATATTTCATATGTCGATCCTTCTCTTTTTGATAAAAATTCAGATTTCCACTTCTTTTGCACATGTCGAATAATTCTAGGATAAAAACTTACGCTTCATCTTGTTGACTAGAAGTGGGGAGGATCATGGGTATATAAGGATGGACAAATATCTCCATTGGTATGAGGCCTTTTGGAGTAAGTCCAAAAGCAAATCCATGAGGGCTTAGGCCCAAAGTGGACAATATCATACCATTGAGGCCTTCTCTTCATGCAAAAGAAAGAAGTATAATTTTGAGGACAGAAAAGAGGCACAATATGGAGGGATTGACTTTAACATGATGAGAAGCTATCAATTTTGTTGATGATATGACTCCTAATGTCCCTGGATGGGTTGGGCTTGGTATATGAGCATGCACTAGGGGAAGTAAAGTATTTTTTTTAGAAATTATTAGGAATCCCCTGATGCAGGAGCATCCAGCTAAGAGAGGTCATGGCTGGAGTATTTGTCTTTGCAGAGCAGAAAGAGTTTTCAGTTAATTTTTTTTAAATTTCGATTTCAATTTCTACTTAACAGCTTTTAGGACCTTATGTTAAGTTTAAGGCTATCCCAGCCCAATGTTTATTTTTATTTACGTTTTTTTTATTTTTGTTTCAAATGTGCTTTAGAATACAATCAAGAATGAAGAGTTATCAATGAATAACTAAAATATAATTACACTGTACAGTGATCTTTAAGAGAAAGAAGGAAAAAGCCACTGGGATGATCATCATAGTATTGAATACAAGCAAGCATGCAATCATTCTAAAAAACAAGAAAAGTCTGAATCCATATATTGCAGCCTAAAGTCATTTTCTTCCTAACTTAATTAAATTCATGTATCCATTTCAAAACAATGACAGAGATTGAATAATTAACACAGAGGCAAGAAGAATATGCGAATGAGTTCAACAAAACAACGGAGAGGGTTTGTAGAAGAATCGAGCATAATTTCTATCAAAGGAAGAAAATAGTAGCTACGGGTACTAATAAACTAGCATCATTCACATTTATTATTTTTCCAAAATCTCTCTCTCTCT
>APFE031170202.1:26395-50374 GCA_000404065.3 Pinus taeda
GTAGAATCCTAAGATTATGGCCACTAAGGTTACCAACAGCAACAAATATACCTGGGGGAACAGTCTACACTCGGACAGCACGCAAGGGCAGAGTAACAAGCTCAATCCCCTTACCGGCTCCTTGACAATGGTCAATCCAAGGTTTACCGATAAGTGATCCCCTGCCTCCTCAACAATAATCTGAGGTTTACCGTTTGTAATACGTGCGTGTCTGGCGTCGTTCCCAACGAGGGAGGATTGATCCCCTCACTGGTTCGGACACGAGCTCGTGCTTCTCCTTTAAGAGGAGCTTTTCCAGAGTATAAATGCAACAGCTGGATTTATCCTATCACAAGATAAGCTACTTGTTTGGTTTTATAGTCTTGGAGAGTTAATTACTCACCTACTCCAAGACACTAGCCTGATCTATATTGGTGCTTCAGAGCCCTAGTAAAAATAAAAAATTTCTAAGTTAATTTAATTTAAGCGTTGATTTTAATGGTTGTTCTTTTAGGACAAATGTGATGGAGATGAAACTTGATGATATGTAGACTCGACTCCAATTCTCTAAAAAATGCACTTAAGATGATTCGATAACTTTTCTTTTCGATGAAAGTCCTAATTAAGAGAGTTGAGAGAATGCAATCTTTTCAATAAACACAACTTCTCAAAAGACAATCAAAGAAACAATTTCCTTTATCTTTCAAAACACGCAAAACAAGACCACTCTCTACTTTAACGAAAAAACTCTTTTCTCTTTCAAGACGTCAAATGTTACTCTTTAAAGCAAATGTCGCAAAGGAGAACGTTGATATTTTCCTATCTAGCGAAAAGCATATAAAACTAATCTAATCAAAGCAAATTCAAGATCTATGCAATTTATGAAAAATCACTCAAAAAGCAAAACAAAGGAAATGAATCTAACTTTTCTTAACAACTTAATTTAAGAAGCAAAAGCTTACTAGGATGATTCTTGGGGTGTTTTACTTGGAAATGGTTGATCCAAGGACTAGTTTATGCAGAATCATGAACTAATCAAAACAAAACTCAATCTCTTTTTGTTCTTTTATAAAATGAAATTCGCAACTTTAATGAACAAGCTTATTGAAATTTTGCAAAAGAGACAACACAAAGGTAGGTTGCTCACGAGGGAAGATTTCGCGACTGGCCCGACTCCTAAGAAGGTCAACAAAACCAGAGAGATCTAAGGCTTTGTGACTTCTAAACCCAAAGTCACTACAGGACCAATTATAAAAACCAAATCCTAAGGCGAAAATCTCAAGGAATCTCACTAAAACTATCGACACTAATGGAAAAAGTATAGGTGAAGATTTCTGACAGTCAACAGTGGTTCTGGGCAGAAAAAACTAAGAAAAACAAATTCAAAAGGGAGAAACTGATAAAAAAGGGGAATTTTCTAAATTTTACCAGGGTACGCAGGCAACCTGTTTAACCAGGTGCGTGGCCGCTCTGTGTGCACAGATACAGTGCGCACAAGTACGCACTGTGTCTAACCTAGAGGGTGCGTACTTCTGTTAAAACAAAGAAAAGCTAAGATCTAAACTGACCCTAAGCTAAGCCACCCAAAAACAGAGGAGTTAAACAACCAAAAAGCAAAAGAAATCAGACTCTTTTCAGGTCAAAGCAATGATTAAAGGAAAAATCAAACCCAACAATGGATCTCCCTAGTGGAGTCGCCAATTTGTCACACGGAATGGGTTATATTTGCGGACAAATCCAACCTTCCTAGGAGTCTAAGACTCTCTAATGACAAAAAAACCAAACAAGAGCTATCCTTCTCTCGATACACATCATTCTACGAGAATTCAAATGTTTTCGATCTTACCTTAGGTCCCACGCTTGTTGTAGCAGTCCAGCCTTGCTGATCCAGATGAGCTCCTCCTTCACTTTAAGACCTTCATACACTAACAGTCAAACGATTACATAACACCTGAATATTTCATAAAACAAAGCATATTCATCATATAGACCAAGGAGTACATGAAATAATTCATTAACAACAAATCATTGAGAAGAATGGACTTATTTGTATTAAGGAAACAAAAAAGGAACCATTACAACCTGAGCCTTGGTGTTGTGCAAGCTCCTCCCAGGGTCCAGCAAGAGATTTCCTCTACTTTGACAAGCTCACCCACTCCCAATATGGCAACAAGAAAGGATAGTAATCTCTCCTCACAAGTCAACAATGGAAGTCCTAATTCCAGCAACATCTACCCTATAGAATGTTCAGCTTTCAACCTCCCCCCTCTGGCCCAAAGCCTGTATTTATAGCATTGAGGAAGTTATTCAGTTCCAACATCAATGGGATACTCCCTCTTTTGGATGGGGTAGCTCCTCTCTTGATGGGATAAGTTCCTCTATCATAGGGATGCATGAACCATCTGGAGGCGCTCAATACACGTCAAACACTCTTCTAGAAGGCTCTTAGAAGTGACCACAAGTAACTTTTTAAAGATGAAACTCGCGCCTTTTGACCTTTACAGGGGTACGCACCCATCCTTTGGCTTACAGAGCGTACCAGTACGCAGGCACAGTGTGTTTGGGATGCGTACACGCAGGCAAGGTAGAGAGAACCTGCGTACCCAGAGATAAACATGTTTTTAAGTGACTTTCTCTCTTTTTGAAGTTTTGACATGAAGAGAAGAGGTATGGGGCTTGACAAGGAGGACAATATGGCTATTGATGGGGCCATATAAACTGCAGATAGTCATGGTGACAAATTTCAGTGTAACAAGTCCAAAGACCTCAGGGACAGCAGAAAAGGAAGGTAGCACTAGGGGAGTAAGGCCATACCAGAGAGGAAGGTGTAATGGTAGAGGCAGAGGAGTTGCCTACCAGTGTTACAAGTGCCACACGTGTGGGCATAGGTCCTTTGAGTGTCCTGAAGGTGAACAGGCTAGACAAAGAGAAGCATATGTTGCTCAAATAGAGGAAGCAGAGGCACCACCCCAAGAGGTAGAGAATGTACCAGAGATAGAAGAGGCCTTAGTATTAAATAAGGTATTCCTGAAACCAATAAAGGAGATAGCTAACCAAACCCAGAGAAAGGAATTATTTCAGACTGTATGTAAGTCACATGGGAAATGCTGCAAACTGATTATAGACAGTGGAAGCACTGATAATCTGGTTGCAATAGAGATGGTGGAGAAATTGGGCTTGAAAAGGTTAAAGCACCCAACTCCCTATAAGATTTCTTGGTTACAGAAAGGTCACCAAAAGCTAGTTGACGAGTAGTCTAGAGTGGAATTCCATATTGGCAAGTATAGGGAAAAAGTGATTTGTGATATCATGCCCATGGACGTGTGTTATATTCTGCTAGGTAGACCCTGGCTGTATGACTAAAAGGTTGTTCATGACGGGAAAACAAACTATGACAAGTTTGTCAAGGATGGGATCAAGCATACACTAGTACACATCAAGGAGGAAGAAACAACATAAAGTATTGGGACAAAAGTGTCGTTGATGGGGGGAAAAGAATTTTTAAAACAGATTGAAGATAATGAGATAAAGTATGCCATTGTAAGGAGACCGAGAGAAATACTGTTGCATACTGAAATTTTTGACTTACCTGAAGAAATCCAGGATTTCTTGCAAGAATTCAGTGACATTGTGGTGGATGATTTACCAGATAAGTTACCACAAAAGTGGAGTATAAGTCATCACATAGATTTCATCCTCGGAGCTAGTTTTCTAAACAAAACTGCTTACTGGATGAGTCCTAAGGACAACAAAGGGATTAGGAGGTAGGTACAAGAACTGTTGGATGAAGGTTTGATATGGGAAGTTTAAGTCATTGTGCAGTTTCGACAGTTTTAGCTCCCAAGAAAGGAGGTGAGTGGCAGATGTGTACAGATTCGAGGGCAATAAATAAAATTACTATCAGGTACAGGTTTCCATTGCCAAGAATGGATGACGTGATGAACTACTTGAGTGGAGCAGCATATTTTTCAAAGATAGATCTAAAGAGTAGATACCACTGGATTAGAATAAGATAACGGGACGAATGGAAAATAGCTTTCAAAACCAATGAAGGTCTGTATGAATGACTGGTGATACCATTTGGGTTGAGTAATGCCCCTAGCAGTTTCATGCACTTGATGAGTGAGATGTTGAAGGAGCTCATTGGGAAATTCGTGATTATGTATCTTGATGATATATTGATTTTCAGCAAGACCAAGGAATAACATTTTCAACGCGTTAGATATGTTCTAGAGAAGTTATAGCAAAATAAGTTGCTGATAAATTTGAAAAGATGTTCTTTTGTTCAAAAGGAGTTAGTCTATTTGGGTTTTATGATTGCAGAAAATGAGCTGAAAATGGACCCAGAAAAAGTTACAGCTATAATCAGTTGGTCATCCCCTAAGAGTCTATTTGAAGTTCAGAGTTTCAAAAGTTTGCAGGTTTCTATCGCAAGGTTATAAAGAATTTTAGTGGAGTCTTTGCACCCATGCTGGATACCATCAAAAAATAAAGTAATCCTTTCCATTGGACTAAAGCTATAGAGAAGAGTTTCTAGCTATTGAAGAAGAAAATCACTGAAAGGCCAATTTTTAGGTTACCTGATTTTAACAAACTTTTCCAAGTTTGTTGTCATGCCAATGGTGCAACCATTAGAGCCGTACTCAACCAAGAAGATAAACCAATAGCTTACTTCAGTGAAAAATTAAATAAAAGCAAGCAAAAATACATGTCTTATGACAAGTATTTTTATGCCGTCATCTAATCATTGAAGCATTGGTGACATTATATGTTGGGTAATGAGTTTGTCTTGTTTTATGATAATTCTGCATTACAGTGTGTTATGCAGCAGCATAAGCTGAATCATAAACACACAAAATGGGTCGAGTACTTGCAGAGCTTTACATTCGTATTGAAGCATATCAGTGGTCAAGCCAACAAGGTAGCTGATGCACTAAGCATAAGATTTTTACTCTTACGTGAGAGCACGATACAAGTGTTGGGTTTTGAACACCTAAATGACTTGTATCAAACATATGTCGATTTCAAGGAGGCTTATGAAGCCTACCAAAATCGCTTGCTGAGGAATAATAGTCCATGGCTAGACTATAACTTACACGAGGAGTTGTTACTCAAGGGAGGATAGCTATGTGTTCCAGAATGTTTGATGAGGGATAACATCATCTAGGAAAATCATATTGGAGGTCTAGCTAGACATTTTGGCATTGATAAGACCTCAGATCCGCTCATTCATTTTTATTACTGGTCGAAGACACGAAGGGATGTGCAACAATATGTAACTAGGTGTAAAATATGTCAGTTGGCCAAAGGGCACAGTTAAAACACGAGGTTGTATACACCCTTGCCTATTCCAAACAGACCATGGGACTCAGTCAACTTGGACTTTGTCCTGGTCTACCAAAAACACAGTGAGGTTTTGATTCCATCATGGTGGTGGTGGGCCATTTCTCCAAGACAGCACACTTCATCCCCTGCAGGAAAACCAGTGATGCTACCCATGTAGCACACTTATTTTTCACTTCAGTCATCACCCTCCACGGCTTACCCAAGTCCATTATTTCCGACAAGGATTTGAAATTCAGAGGACATTTCTGGTGCACCTTGTGGAAAAAGTTGGACACAAAGTTAAATTTCAACTCCGCTTATCACCCACAAATCGATGGGTAGACAGAGGTGGTGAACAGGAGTTTAAGAAAAGTGCTACAGAAACTAGTTGGGTAAAATTCATGAATGTGGGATCATGTACTTTCCCAAGAGGAATTTTCTTACAATGATTCACCAAATCAAAGCATGGGAAGCAATCCTTTCGAAATCTTATATGGAATGCATCCCCAAGGAGTGCATGAGTTATGAGATTTGGGAAAGTTAGAAAGAAGAAGTGCTGACAAGAAAGATTTTGCAAGAGAAATTAACGACCTACATGAGCAGGTGAACTCAAAATTACAAGACAACAGTCAAAGGTAGAAACAGAAAGAAAATCTAAAATGATAGGAGGTACAATTTAACGTAGGGGATAAAGTCCTAGCGCATCTACACAAAGAAATATTCCCCAAGGGCGAATACAATTAGTTGAAATTTAAGAAAATCAGACCTTGCAAAATTTTGCGTAACTTTTCTGCAAATGCCTATGAGCTGCAATTGCCTCTAGGTATAGGAATATCACCCATCTTTAATGTGGCGGATTTATTCCCATACACTGCCAGTCCTGAAGGGGACAGTTCAGCATAGCCAAAACGATATACCTAGGAAGAGAGTAGCTCATGGATGAGACAAATGCCTTCAGCTTAGCCACTTGAAATCAAAGGAATCCTCGATACACAGGTGGCTAGGCGGACTCGAAGAAAGGAGTACCTACAATACCTCATAAAGTGGAAGAACTGTCCCATTGAGGACAGTTCGTGGCTTGACGCGGGATAGATACAATGTGCAGGGTATTCTATCGAGGATTTGATAGAATGGAGCAATGAATTTTCATCTACCCCGGGAGCCTGATGCAGGAGCATCCAACTAAGAGAGGGCATGGCTAGATTATTTGTCTTTGCAGACCAGCACGAGTTTTGAGGTAGTTTTTTTTTTAATTTCCATTTAAATTTCTAGTTAACAACATTTATGACCTTATGTTAAGTTTAAGGCTGTCCCAACCCACTGTTTATTTTTATTTACGTTCTTTTTTTTTTGTTTGACATCTACTTTAGAATACAGTCAAGAATGAACAATTATCAATGAATAACTGAAATGTAACTATTGACAGTTTAAATAACTATATAGTAATCTTTAAGAGAAAAAAGGAAAAAGCCACTAGGATGTTCATCATAGTATTGAATAGAAGCAAGCATGCAATCATTCTGAAAAACAAGAAAAGTCTGAATCCATATATTGCAGCCTAAAATTATTTTGTTCCTAACTTAATTAAATTCATGTATTGATTTCATAATGGTGACAAAGAGTGAATAATTAACACAGAGGCAAGAAGAATACGTGGACGAGTTCAACAAAACAATGGAGAGGGTTTGTAGAAGAATCGAGCATAATTATTGTTGACAGAAGAAAACAACAGTTACAGGTACTAATAAACCAGCATCATTGACATTTATTATTTTTCCAAAATCTCTCTATATATATAGATATCAAAAAACTACAGTCCAAGGTTCAACTAAAAGAACACAGACAAACTGCGAAATAGAGGTCCTCCGTAATGATGCCAAATACAACCATGAGTTCACCATAGAACTAACATAACTATTGTTTCATAAGTTAACAACCCGGAGGTATCAATACACAAACCATGACATAGTGAGGCCGAAGCAACAACCCTCAACAATAGACCCAGAGAAAACTACAAGTAAGAAACGCTTCAAATAGACAGAAAGAGAAACAACAAGGAGAAACCCTACCCAACACAAGCATAGGTGTCAGGGGACAAGACCAACAATCGGTGAGCCCAACCATTTACCTATGTGGCCACCAAATAAGGGCATTAGAACCCAGCAAATAGAGCCATAATAACAAGTAATTAAAACAGAGGGAACGGTTTAAGGGGAGACCACATACCAAAGGAGTCGAGCCCATGCGAACAAGGAAGGGGGCTGCAGACCAAGGTCATAGTCGTAGAGCACCCACAACTCACAAGGAGCAAGAATAGTCAATAATGGTAAAAATGAGGCAGAAGTTTAGGGCATGGAGGGAGAAATTACCTCTGGTTGAATATCGGATGAGAGCTAAGAGCCAATCCACCCCATGACCATCACCTGGAACAAAATGCCAAGCAAACAGTCAAACAACAAGGCGAACACTTTGAAACCAACTGTATAATCCAAGCCAGCATACAACAAAGACCCGCAAGAAAAATCATGTAACCAAAGCTGAACAGATGGAGGCCAAAGAGTGAGAGTAGGGGTTACAGACCCAGAACTTCGGAACCATTCTCAGAATGGGGAACATCATCAAAGCGTTCAAGTAGAAGCATTCTCGGAGAACCATCCCCAAAGCTGGACAAGAGAAACCCTCGTGGAGTAGCAACCTAAGACCAGAATCCAAGACGTCAACGGAGCAGCAAAGCATCGGAGCAACAATAGAATGGTCAGGGTTAGGGTTACATCGGGATAGTGAAGAGGTGGGAGAAGCGAACCCAAGGAAATGACAGCTGTCCTCACGACATTAACTTCCTGTACCATTCCATAAAGTCAACCAACTATAAAACAATCATCCATACAATCAACATTTCAGTTATATTCCATAAGTGATCAGGGCTAGTTCCATCATCCCCACTGATGTACAATTTTAATAAAAGGACATAATGATTATACTATCGCTCAACTTAAGGAAGCTGTTAAAAAGACACTTGAAAATAGATCTATTGTATTGGAGACTCAAGCTTCTAAAGATTCTACAAGCCAACATCTCAAACACACATTGAAGAATATTGTTCAGTGGCGTTGAAGCCTTTATTGATGTCTTTTTTTTGGTACTCAAGAATGGAAGAAACTCTGAATTATTGGTTTAAATCATCATACAAGAGAGCCTTATTCCTTATTTAATATATTTCTTTAAAATGGATTTAATACTATGATTTAGTATTAAATATGCTACAATTGTTTAACATAAAGCAGGGCTCAATATAATGCATTTCTCATGCATACCATGTTTTCCTTACAAAGTGTTCTCTCAACAGTATTATTTCTTTTAGAGTGTTCTCGCAACAATATTTCACACCACTCTTACAATCTTTATATGTCATATAGAGCAATGTTCACTTTGGAGAAAGATTCAATCAATATGGAGGAGCCCTAATGAGCCTTCTGGAGTAGCATTCATTCAGTGGTTCAGAGCAATATATTCCAGGTTATAAAGCATTAACGCAATGATGACAACTACACTGGGAGCTCTTTTGCAAGATATAATACATCTATAACCCCTTGCCATTGATGTCAAATGTGGAGGTAAGTAGAGGTTATGGGCAACAATGCAAAATATATTTCAGAACAAGAGTAGGTTATGGGAAGCAATGAGAAATATCTTTCATGAAAAAAGGGAGAGGATGAATGTGTTGCCATCAATGCCAAAGGGGGAGATTCTTGGCAATATTTCCATTGATGTAAAAGAAAAGGAGCAGCAAAGCAAGGGACAAAGGAGAAAACAATACCTTGGTGGTTTGGCATAACATTATTGTTGGCATGTTGATGGATTTTTGCTTGTGTTGATGGAATGTTGATGCCTTGATGCTTGGATAATATTGCAGAAATTGTTTAATGAAGAATTTTTGATGTGAAATTGTTGATAAAGATAAATTGTTGTGATGCAAAGGAAAGACTCCAAGGCAAAGGAAAAGATATTGCAAAGATTGTTGTGATGCATTAATGATAAATATTATTATTTATTGTTCGCATTAGGTTGATGTATTTAATCATTACTTGTTGCTAAAACTAATATTAAATGGATTATTTATTTTTGTGATCTAATATTCAAGATATGAAGAGTTTGGAAACAAATGGTTAGAAGGAAAAGGGTCAAGCATATTCACTTCATATTCCTGTGTGGGAGACAAATAGTGAAGACAATATCTTTATAAAATATGTGATTTTGGAAGGCATTCAGAGGTTAGAGAATGAGAGAATGTGAGGGAGTTGATTGAGCTATTATGCCTTAGTTACCTCACAATTATGAAACTAATGTGAATCAGATTTGAAGGGAAGAAAATGCAGAAATGAAGATAGGGATATGCAAAATTTATGACTATGTAAACCAACATATTGTGATTATCATATTATAAATATATGTTAATAGTCAAGAGTCATGGATCGAACACATGAAAGCTCAAAATGTTATTGCACCATGCATAAGTCATATGTGTGAGAACAACATTCAACGACCCCATGTAGGCATGATATTATCATGACAATAGGTGAAAGGAAGCATGTGTATCGATGTCATGACTATTTTCTATCGATGCAAAGAACTGAGAGGAGCATTTGTTGACCCAAATAGATGAATATTTCATATGTCAATCCTTCTCTTTTTGATCAAAATTCAGATTTCCACTTATTTTGCCACATGTCGAATAATTCTAGGATGACACTACCTTTCTGATGAGCCTCATAAATGGGTAATTATATGGGCTCATTTTACCTCCTAAAATAGTGAAATCAACCATTCTCTTAGCTTATTGTATGATTTTTTGATTATATTTATGCTTATAGAGTGAGTTGAGTTAGTTATGATGCCATGTGATCTAATATGTGTTTAATGTAGATTATTGATGAATTTTGTGGTCAAAGTCAAGGATCAAGTGGAAAAATGGCCACAATAACTTGAAGTGGATGAAGGAGAGGACTTATAGGAGGGATTCCCCCTCATTTATTACTCCTCACTTTGAATTCCCCTTCATTTAGCTTGGAGTACAAGCAGCCAAGTCATGCGTTAGCAAGCAGGTGAGCAAGTGAAGGATAACTGATGATTATCTCGAGTTTTGGGAGCCAAACCTCCCTGATTTTAAGGAAGTTGTTGGTAGATTCATTTGTATAAGTAGAGAGGCCTAGGGCCTCACTAGGGTCAGATTTTTGTTGAATTTTTGTTGGATTTTTTGTTATGTAAACTCCACTCAACTTTGATCTTATTATTTTGACAGTTCATGTAATCTTGTTATTGGTTTGAGAATAGAGATGGAATCCTTTTTGACTTAGCACTGAGTTACCTCAGAGGGCTGAAGCTCTTGGGTTAGGGCCTAATCCAAGAAGCCAAACTCCTCTTTACTTATATTTGTATGTTTCTTTTCAATTTGTAGATTAGGTTGCTGTTAGATGCATTTCTTTTATGGTTAAGAATAGGCTGCTTTTGATGATTCAGTAGGTTGCTTCCATTTGTGCTTTCTATAGTAGGTTAAGAAATGATAAAGAAAAAAAATCCAAAAGGCTAGAAATAGTGCCTTGGCCTCTCTTCCTCCCTTTGGGACAATGATTTGAGGAAAAGACCCTCTTGTTGCCCCAAAAGCACAGATTTTCCTCCTTCATAGGACTTGTAGTGTTTGCAACTTTCTAGTTGGTTCATAGTCTAGCTTTCTTTGCTTCAAAAATTCTTCATCATGCTCATTTCCTTATTTTTAACAGTCTTCTTTCATACTTTTCTTTCATGCAATGGTTATCCACACTTCCCTTCGTAGATCATAGTTTACTTTGATGCAAAAACTCTATTTTTTATATGCACTTATTTCCTTGCAGGCTTAATCTCATTGGTTGGCTGGCAGTTGTTTATGTAATAGATATCTTCTAGTAGCAAGCCAGCCTATCAGCCATTCCATCCTCCATCTAATCCATGCCCTATAGGTTGCCCAAGTTTCCCCTAAATTCTGCCTTAGTTTCCTACATTTTCCATAGAATTTCTTCCTCTCTCCTTGAGAAAATCCAATCATCTTTCTCTCTCCTAATGATTCTTGGTAGACCCTAGGTTCCCTAACACTTCATCCCAACCTTCATCCAACTTTTCCACCCACTCTCACACCTTCAAAAGAGTGAAAAATACTATTCGCCTTCTCCTGTAGGCCTCTTGTAGAACGTTGTTTTTCCTTCTGTAGAACGTTGTTTTTCCTCCTGTAGATTTTCCTGTAGGCTTTCTTTTGAAGGCTGAGTTTGGGAAAAGCCTCCAGAAGACCACCTGAGACCTCCTCAGACCCATCCACACCATCCTACATCCTCTCATGGAGCAAAACTACCTTCCATCCCCACCTATTAACTTCCACATTCACAAACAAATAAATTACATGCATGACAAATACACAAAAAAAATACATAAAAATCTAAAAAGATGTTGTTTTCTCATTTACTTCCAAAAATAGCTTAAGTAGATGTTGTTTACTTCCTTGAGTAGGTAATGTAATTCTTTTCATGATTTTCATAGTGATTTCTGCGAAAGTAGGATTAGTGGTTAACTAGGATTTCCTTGGTTTGCTTTACATTTCAGTCTCCCTTTCTGCAAGTAGAATAGCATCAGTAGAGTAATCTCTCTTTTTCCTTTCATCACATATAGAACTTGTTCTGGAATCTATAGAAGTTGGCTTGAGCCCCTAGTGATCTTGCACCGGCTGATCAAGTGACAACCTGCAGTAAGAAATACTACTTGTGCATACGGCACCGTTGCTTCCAAGTTTGTTACAAACTACTGGGTTGACAAGAGTAAAGTAGGCAACTCAGGAGTTGTAGCATTATTGCTACAATACTGGTGTTGACAACCTTTTGGTGTCGTTGCAAGGGAAGAATTAGAGTATTCTATGATTACTGCTTTCTTCTATTTTTTCTTGCAACATTCTGCTAATAGTTTATTTCAACAAAAGTAGAATAGACATTTCCTTTCTTTCAGTCCTACATTTATTTTGCTTCCCTTTTCAATTCTACAATTTCCATTTCAGCAAAAGTATATTAGTCATTTCCTTTCTTTCAGTTCTGCATTTCCTTGCTTTCCTCTTCAATTCTACAAATTTCAATTTAGAAATTTCATTTCAGTTAGTGCAAATTGTTTTGTTCAATCAATTTTAGTTTTGCAGGTACTATCAGTGTGCGGAAAAGGAAATAAAAACCAACAAAAAAGCTTTCATTTCATGCCTTGTAGGAATATAGATAATTCAGGAAATATTTTTCCTAACACCCCCACTACTTCACACAGCCAACCTTCTCTCTTCTTCAGTGGTTGCAATCAAGAAGAACCCTTAGGAGAATAGCCAACAATATTTGAAGAACCTATAGGGGAAGAAGAAGAAGAAGACATTCCTTTAGAGGCAATGAATGAACACAGAAATTGTAGGGGAAATGGAGAAAGAGTAGAGGGTACCTTTCCCATTTAGGAGACGAATGGGGATACCAAAATGAAGAATATAAGCCCTTCCGCCCTACCTCATTTCCATGGTCTGACTACAGAATATCTTGACAACTTCTTGTTTGAGTTTTTTGTTATCTGTCGAGCTTATGAGTATACAAAATATGAGAAAATGCTGAAATTGTTTTCTTCTACTCTCAAGGATGCGACGTTGTGCTGGTTCATGGGATTACCTAGCAATAGTATCACAACTTGGGCTCAAATGCAGCAAGCCTTTAGCAACAAGTATTGAGACTATTGCAGGTCAAAAGATACTAAAGAGGAAATTTTTCGAATGACTATAGGAAGTGATGAGCCCCTGGAAGACTATGAGGAGAGGTTCCAACTCAATTACAAAAGGGTTAGATGTACACATGACCCTCAGTCTTTGAAGATGGTATTCCTTAGGGGAATTCATGAAGATCTTTTAGATGCCCTCCATCTACTGGCTAGGGGAGACATCTACCAACTATCCTATGAAGACATAAATACTGTTTTTAGAAACCATTCTAGAGCAGCCAAAAAGAAAAGTAGGGGGGGGGAACCCATAGCCAATACCTCTTCCTCTAACTCATCCATTAAGGGGGAAATTATAACCATGCTGGAAGACTTCAAAAGTCATATGTTGTAGACTCTTGCCATGCAAATGGATATCTTACATATGAAAAGGAAACAAGACGAAGCAGAGAGGGCTTTGGCCATACTTTGCCCTAGATGCATCAGGAGACATCCTAGGAACGAATGTCCATTGAACTCTATAGAGGTTTGTTTAGTTTGTGAGGAGAATCATTATACATATAAGTGCCCTTCATTTCCTGGATTTAAAGTTGTATATCAAGGGACTAAGGGAGTCACTGAACAACTCTATTACATAAACCGTAGAAGGGTTCATGGACCTAGACCATACCAGCAGGGGATGCAAGGGACATCCCAGGCATACTACAAACCCAAAACTATCACTTCCATACTTTCTTGGGGTCCCCCTATTCATCCTTCCTGGTCCACGCCTCTTCCTTGGTCCTTCTCATCTCAATATCATGCCCAACCAGTCAACCATTCATTGGAATCTTATGCTCAGCCACCACCTCAATGGAATGCACCTCATGAGGGGTGGAGTCCCCAATACAACTCTCTTCGCACTCTTTTGCCTCCACCACCTACTCAACCATAGTCGTTACCTCCTGCTCCACCGGAGCAGCCCCAAATGCCTGCCCAACCGAATTCGAAACCAAACAACAGACTGACTCAGCAAGTGTATAGTGGGGAACCATCATGCCCAACGTATGCTGTGGAGATTCGTGAAATTAACTTATGATCTAGGAAAGTTCTCCCAAATAGTTAGCCTCCACCTAGGGAGGTTGAGGAAGATAAAGAGGAAAGTGAACCGAAAGCAATTCCAACCTTTCCTGAATGATTATCTATGATAGTCCAGCCTACCCCAAAAGAAACTAAACTCCTGGGGGAATTGAAACACTTATGTGTGAATATACCACTTCTCCAAGCCATAAAAGATGTGCCTATCTACAATAGGTTGATAAAAGAGAAGTTCTTTAAGCATCCAGGAAGGTGCAAGAGAGATGCCCCAAACATAAATATCATAGGGCAGCTATCCAATGTCATGTTGGGATAGGTAATCTGTCCAAATTATCTAGACCCTGGAAGCCCAGTAGTTGATATCCACATCAATGGCGCCATGATTCTACATTCTTTGATTGATCTGGGAGCTGCCATTAATGTCATGACAAAGGACACAATGCTTAAACTCAACCTTCAGGGTTCCTTGCGAAAGACCACAACCATGTTATAGTTAGTAGACTGCTCCACCGTGACCTCTGAGGGGATTGTGGAAGATGTGATGGTCTCCGTTGATTCTTGGGAGTACCCTGTTGATTTCTTAGTTCTCTAGCACAAGACAAAGCTCACTGGGTATCCTTTCATTTTGTGAAGACCTTCGTTGGCTACATCCGATGCCTCCATTAGCTGTCGAGATAGGAACATGACCATAAAGAATGGGCATATGTCCAAGCAATTAATCCTATATCCTCCTGCCCAACCCTTGTTAGAACATGATCTACCACTCTGGTTGGAGGATGAAGATGAGGATGAAGTTTATTCTGCACAAATTTGTATGTTAGGAATCACCATTGAACGGAAACAACAAAATGAGGGTGATATGATTGAAAATCAGCTTCAGAATCCACCTCCTAGTGTATTGCCCTTAGAGGACATAGTAAGAGAAACTAAAAACAACCCCCCAACTGATCTTTGTGTGGCCGATAACACTTCTCTCCCTGTTAAGAATGTAGTGTTCAGTCCAGAAAGAACCTTGAAAATCAATCCATCCCTATCCACTTCCTAGGAGAAGGAACTGTTTAGCCTGCTGAGAAAGCACTTAGATGCCTTCACCTAGAGTTATAAGGATATGAAGGGAGTGCACCCTTCAGTTTGTACTCATCATATATACATCAAGGAAGGTTGCAAGCGAGCCAGGCAGCATCAAAGGAGGATGAATCCAACACTTAAATATATTGTTAAGGAATAACTACAGAAATTGCTTGATGCAAGGTTCATCTATCCCATCTCTGACAGTGAATGGGTCTCTCCTTTGGTGCTAGTGCAAAAGAAAAATGGTAAGTGGATAATATGTGCTGACTATTTGGAATTGAGAAAAGCCACTAAAAAGGATCATTTTCCTTTACCTTTCATAGATCAAGTGTTAAATGTTCTAGTAAGGAAAAAGTTTTTTTCTTTCCTAGATGGGTTCACCGGGTACAATCAGATTCAGATTAGCTCGAAACACAAAGACAAGACCACTTTCACTTGTCCTTGGGGTACCTTTGCATATCAGGTCCTTCCTTTTTGTTTGTGTAACACTCCAGCCACTTTCCAAAGAGTGGTACTAAGTACATTCTCCAAATTAGTTCATGAAACAGCAGAGATATCTATGGATGACTTTACTCCTTATGGCTCTGATTTTCAAGAATCTTTATCTAACCTAGGAAAATTTCTATACAAGTGTATTGTGATGAACCTGTCCCTTAGTCTGGAAAAATGTGAATTTTTGATGACTGAAGGAACCGTGCTAGGTCATGCAATATCTCAACAAGGATTGCAGGTAGACCCCAACAAAATTGTCATCATCCAAAGGGTCCCACCTCCTCAAAAGGTGAGAGATGTCAAAAGTTTCCTAGGCTTAGCTGGGTATTACCAGAGATTCATTAAAGAGTTCAGCAAGCTAGCCTCTCCGTTGTTTGGTATTTTAGGTAAAGATGTCGAATTTACATGGTCAGAAAAATGTCAAGAAGCCTTAGATACCTTGAAAAGCAAACTCATAACTGCCCCAATTTTGAGGGGCCCAAACTGGGCCATACCATTCCACATTCACACAGATGCCTCGAACAAAGAAATAGAAGTAGCCTTTGGACAAATTGATGAAAAGCTACCTTATGCCATAGACTTTATAAGAAAAAACTTGTCAAAGGCGGAGTTGAACTATACAGTTACTGAAAAGGAACTCCTAGATGTCATGCATTCCTTAACCAAATTCAAACATTATATCACAAGCTATCAAACCTTTGTGCACACTGATCATGTTGCAATTAGATATTTAATCAACAAACCGGATGTAAATTCTTTCATTATTAGATGGTTTCCTTTGCTGTAGCAGTTTGATTTGACCATTGTTGATAAGCCTGGTAAAGAAAATGTTGTTGCTGACTTTTTGTCTAGAGTAAATTTTCCTGCAAGTGTAGAAGGAATGGTGGATGATCGGATGCCAGATGAACACCTGTTTGCTATCTCAGTACTCCCTCCATGGTTTGTTGATATAGAAAACTACTTGGTTTCAGCATAGTTCCCACCACACTTATCCTCAAAAAAAAAGAGCAAGATACTAAGGAAAAGCACCCCTTTCACCTGGATTGGGGGAAATCTCTTCAAACTTGGCCCAGATCAGATTTTGAGAAGATGTGTCAAGGAGGAGGAAGTGTTGGACATCCTCCTAACCAGTCATGATGGGCCATGTGGAGGTCATCTTACAACAAAAAGAACTGCCTTCAAGATACTACAAGTAGGGTACTATTGGCCCACTCTTCATCAAGATGTGAGAAGATATACTAGCCAAGGTGATCGGTGTCAAAGGATGGGGAAACCTACTTCAAAGGATGAAATGCCCATGCAACCTCAAGTGACCTTTGAGCCATTTGAAAAGTGGGGCATGGACTTTTTGGGGCCCATTATTCCTCCTTCAAAGCAGAAACAATGCATCATTGTGTGCACCAATTACCTGAGAAAGTGGGTAGAGACAAAAGCAATTAAAGCAGCCACGGAGGAAAAAGTAGCTGAATTTTTGAGAGAGAACATATTCTACAAGTTTTGGTATCCAAGAAAGTTGGTCATAGATCAAGGCAGCCTGTTCACTTCCAATTTGATTGAAGACCTACTCACACATCATAGAATCAAGCACAGGACTTCCACCCCTTACCATCCACAAGCCAATGGGTAGGTAGAGGTCACTAACAGAGCATTGGAAGCGATCTTGACAAAGGTAGTGAGCAGTAGCAGAAAATAATGGGAAGACAGATTACTTTAGGCCACTTGGGCCTACAACAAAACATGGAAGACCACTACAGGGTTCAAACCCTATGAGCTGGTCTATGGGAAGAAGGATTTGGAGTCAATATAAATTGAATTCAATACCCTGACGATGGCAGCTCACCTAGATCTAGACCTCAACCATGAACAGAAAGAAAGATTACTCCAGCTCAATGGATTGGATGAACACCGAAAGCAGGCCCTTCTCCATACATAGGTAACTCAACTTTAGAGAAATATATGGCATGACAAAAACATCAAGGAGAAGCAATTTCAAGAGGGAGATTGGGCACTACTTTATGACTCAAGATACAATAATTTCAAGGGAAAGTTGAGGACAAGATGGTTAGGACCCTACACTATGGAGAAATGCAATGACAATGATTCAATTCTGATCAGAACCATTGACGATGAAGCCATTCTTATGATTGTCAATGGACACTGGTTGAAAGTATATAAGGAACTCCTCTCCAAGTGAGAGTTCATTGAAGATTTGAACAAAATAGTGATGGTAGTGGAGTATGTCTTAGCCTCCACTTCACCCACTCACTGAGGCAAAAGAAAAAAAATAAAAAAAAACAACCCCCCAACTGATCTCTGTGTGGCCGACACCACTTCTCTCCGTGTTAAGAATGTAGTGTTCAGTCCAGAAAGAACCTTGAAAATCAATCCATCCCTATCCACTTCCTAGGAGAAGGAACTGTGGAGCCTGCTGAGAAAGCACTTAGATGCCTTCACCTAGAGTTATAAGGAGATGAAGGGAGTGCACCCTTCAGTTTGTACTCATCATATATACATCAAGGAAGGATGCAAACCAGCCAGGCAGCCTCAAAGGAGGATGAATCTAGCACTTAAAGATATTGTTAAGGAAGAACTACAAAAATTGCTTGATGCAAGGTTCATCTATCCCATCTCTGACAGTGAATGGGTCTCTCCTTTGGTGCTAGTGCAAAAGAAAAATCGTAAGTGGAGAATATGTGTCGACTATTTGGAATTGCGAAAAGCCATTAAAAAGGATCATGTTCCTTTACCTTTCATAGATCAAGTGTTAAATGTTCTATTAAGGAAAAAGTTTTTTTCATTCCTAGATGCGTTCACCGGGTACAATCAGATTCAGATTAGCTCGACAGACCAAGACAAGAACACTTTCACTTGTCCTTGGGGTACCTTTTCATATCAGGTCCTTCCTTTTTGTTTGTGCAACACTCCATCCACTTTCCAAAGAGTGGTACTAAGTACATTCTTCAAATTAGTTCATGAAGCAGCAGAGATATTTATGGATGACTTTACTCCTTATGGCTCTGATTTTCAGGAAGCTTTATCTAACCTAGGAAAAGTTCTAGACAAGTGCATTGAGATGAACCTGTCCCTTAGTCTGGAAAAATGTGAGTTTTTGATGACTGAAGGAACCATGCTAGGTCATGCGATATCTCAACAAGGATTGTAGGTGGACCCCAACAAAATTGTCATCATCCAAAGGGTCCCACCTCCTCAAAATGTGAGAGATGTCAGAAGTTTCCTAGCCTTAGCTAGGTATTACCAGAGATTCATTAAAGAGTTCAGCAACCTAGCCTCTTCGTTGTTTGGTATTTTCGGTAAAGATGTCAAATTTACATGGTCAGAAAAATGTTATGAAGCCTTAGATACCTTGAAAAGCAAACTCGTAACTGCCCCAATTTTGAGGGGGCCAAACTGGGCCATACCATTCCACATTCACACAGATGCCTCGAACAAAGCAATAGGAGTAGCCTTTGGACAAATTTATGAAAAGTTACCTCATGCCATAGACTTTATAAGAAAAAAAACGTCAAAGGAGGAGTTGAACTATACAGTTACTGAAAAGGAACTCCTAGATGTCATTCATTCCTTAAACAAATTCAAACATTATATCACAAGCTATCAAACCTTTGTGCACACTGATCATGTTGCAATTAGATATTTAATCAACAAACCAGATGTAAATTCTTGCATTATTAGATGGTTACCTTTGTTTTAGTAGTTTTATTTGACCATTGTTGATAAGCCTGGTAAAGAAAATGTTGTTGCTGACTTTTTGTCTAGAGTAAATTTGCCTGCAAGTGTAGAAGGAATGGTGGATGATCGGATGCCAGATGAACACCTGTTTGCTATCTCAGTACTCCCTCCATGGTTTGTTGATATAGCAAAATACTTGGTTTCAGCACAGTTCCCACCACACTTATCCTCAAAAAAGAAGAGCAAGATACTAAGGAAAAGCACCCCTTTCACCTGGATTCCGGGCAATCTCTTCAAACTTGGCCCAGATTTGATTTTGAGAAGATGTGTCAAGGAGGAGGAAGTCTTGGACATCCTCCTAACCTGTCATCATGGGCCATGTGGAGGTCATCTTACAGTAAAAAGAACTACCTTCAAGATACTATAAGTAGGCTACTATTGGCCCACTCTTCATCAAGATGGGAGAAGATATACCAGCCAAGGTGATCGGTGTCAAAGGATGGGGAAACCTACTTCAAAGGATGAAATGACCATGCAACCTCAAGTGACCTTTGAGCCATTTGAGAAGTGTGGCAAGGACTTTTTGGGGCCCATTAGCCCTCCTTCAAAGCAGAAGCAATGCATCATTGTGTGCACCAATTACCTGAGAAAGTGGGTAGAGACAAAAGCAATTAAAGCAGCCACAGAGGAAGAAGTAGCTGAATTTTTGAGAGAGAACATATTCTACAAGTTTTGGTATCCAAGAAAGTTGGTCATAGATCAAGGCAGCCTGTTAACTTCCAATTTGATTGAAGACCTACTCACACATCATAAAATCAAGCACATGACTTCCACCCCTTACCATCCAGAAGCCAATGGGTAGGTAGAGGTCACTAACAAAGCATTGGAAGGGATCTTGACAAAGGTAGTGAGCAGTAGCAGAAAATAATGGGCAGACAGATTACTTGAGGCCACTTGGGCCTACAACACAACATGGAAGACCACTACAGGGTTCACACCCAATGAGCTGGTCTATGGGAAGAAGGATTTGCAGTCAATAGAAATTGAATTCAATACCCTGAGGATGGAAGCTCACCTAGATCTAGACCTCAGCCATGAACAGAAAGAAAGATTACTCCAGCTCAATGGATTGGATGAACAACGAAAGCAGGCCCTTCTCCATACAGAGGTAGTTCAACTTTAGAGAAAGATATGGCATGAAAAAAACATCAAGGAGAAGCAATTTCAAGAGGGAGATTGGGCACTACTTTATGACTCAAGATACAATAATTTCAAGGGAAAGTTGAGTACAAAAGATGGTTGGGACCCTACCCTATGGAGAAATGCAATGACAATGGTTCAATTCTGATCAGAACCATTGATTATGAATCCATTCTTATGCTTGTCAATGGACACTGGTTGAAAGTATATAAGAAACTCCTCTCCAAGCGACAGTTCATTGAAGATTTGAACAAAATATTGATGGTAGTGGAGTATGTCTTAGCCTCCACTTCACACACTCACTGAAGAAAAAGAAAAAAAAGAAAAAAAAACAACCCCCCAACTAATCTCTGTGTGGCCGACACCACTTCTCTCCGTGTTAAGAATGTAGTGTTCAGTCCAGAAAGAACCTTGAAAATCAGTCCATCCCTATCCACTTCCTAGGAGAAGGAACTGTGTAGCCTGCTGAGAAAGCACATAGATGCCTTCACCTAGAGTTATAAGGAAATGAAGGGAGTGCACCCCTCAGTTTGTACTTATCATATATACATCAAGGAAGGTTGCAAGCCAGCCAGGCAGCCTCAAAGGAGGATGAATCGAGCACTTAAAGATATTGTTAAGGAAGAACTACAGAAATTGCTTGATGTAAGGTTCATCTATCCCATCTGTGACAATGAATGGGTCTCTCCTTTGGTGCTAGTGCAAAAGAAAAATGGTAAGTGGAGAATATGTGTCGACTATTTGGAATTGCGAAAAGCCACTAAAAACGATCATTTTCCTTTACCTTTCATAGGTCAAGTGTTAAATGTTATAGTAAGGAAAAAGTTTTTTTCTTTCCTAGATGGGTTCACTGGGTACAATCAGATTCAGATTAGCTCGAAAGACCAAGACAAGACAACTTTCACTTGTCCTTGGGGTACCTTTGCATATCAGGTCATTCCTTTTTGTTTCCGTAACACTCCAGCCACTTTCCACAGAGTGGTACTAAGTACATTCTCTCAATTAGTTGATGAAGCAGCAGAGATATCTATGGATGACTTTACTCCTTATGGCTCTGATTTTCAGGAAGCTTTATCTAACCTAGGAAAAGTTCTAGACAAGTGTATTGAGATGAACGTGTCCCTTAGTCTGGAAAAATGTGAATTTTTGATGACTGAAGGAACCGTGCTAGGTCATGCAATATCTCAACAAGGATTGCAGGTGGACCCCAACAAAATTGTCATCATCCAAAGGGTCCCACCTCCTCAAAGGGTGAGAGATGTCAGAAGTTTCCGAGGCTTAGCTGGGTATTACCAGAGATTCATTAAAGAGCTCGGCAAGCTAGCCTCTCCGTTGTTTGGTATTTTAGGTAAAGATGTCGAATTTACATCGTCAGAAAATGTCAAGAAGCCTTAGATACCTTGAAAAGCAAACTCGTAACTGCCCCAATTTTGAGGGGCCCAAACTGGGCCATACCATTCCACATTCACACAGATGCCTCGAACAAAGCAATAGGAGTAGCCTTTGGACAAATTGATCAAAACTACCTTATGCCATAGACTTTATAAGAAGAAAATTGTCAAAGGCGGAGTTGAACTATACAGTTACTGAAAAGGAACTCCTAGATGTCATTCATTCCTTAAACAAATTCAAACATTATATCACAAGATATCAAACCTTTGTGCACACTGATCATGCTGCAATTACATATTTAATCAACCAACCGGATGTAAATTCTTGCATTATTAGATGGTTACCTTTGCTGTAGCAGTTTGATTTGACCATTGTTGATAAGCCTGGTAAAGAAAATGTTGTTGCTGACTTTTTGTCTAGAGTAAATTTGACTACAAGTGTAGAAGGAATGGTGGATGATCGGATGCCAGATGAACACCTGTTTGCTATCTCAGTACTCCCTCCATGATTGTTGATATAGCAAACTACTTGGTTTCAGCACAGTTCCCACCACACTTATCCTCAAAAAAGAAGAGCAAGATACTAAGGAAAAGCACCCCTTCCACCTGGATTGGGGGCAATCTCTTCAAACTTGGCCCAGATCAGATTTTGAGAAGATGTGTCAAGGAGGAGGAAGTCCTGGACATCCTCCTAACCTGTCATGATGGGCCATGTGGAGGTCATCTTACAACAAAAATAACTACCTTCAAGATACTACAAGTAGGCTACTATTGGCACACTCTTCATCAAGATGTGAGAAGATATACCAGCCAAGGTGATCGGTGTCAAAGGATGGGGAAACCTACTTCAAAGGATGAAATTCCCATGCAACCTCAAGTGACCTTTGAGCCATTTGAGAAGTGTGGCATGGACTTTGTGGGGCCCATTAGCCCTCCTTCAAAGCAGAAGCAATGCATCATTGTGTGCACCAATTACCTGAGAAAGTGGGTAGAGACAAAAGCAATTAAAGTAGCCACAGAGGAAAAAGTAGCTGAATTTTTGAGAGAGAACATATTCTACAAGTTTTGGTATCCAAGAAAGTTGGTCATAGATCAAGGCAGCCTATTCACTTCCAATTTGATTGAAGACCTACTCACACATCATAGAATCAAGCACATGACTTCCACCCCTAACCATCCACAAGCCAATGGGTAGGTAGAGGTCACTAACAGAGCATTGGAAGGGATCTTGACAAAGGTAGTGAGCAGTAGCAGAAAATAATGGGCAAACAGATTACTTGAGGCCACTTGGGCCTACAACACAACATGGAAGACCACTACAGGGTTCACACCCTATGATCTGGTCTCTGGGAAGAAGGATTTGCAGTCAATAGAAATTGAATTCAATACCCTGAGGATGGAAGCTCACCTAGATCTAGACCTCAGCCATGAACAGAAAGAAAGATTACTCCAGCTCAATGGATTGGATGAAGACCGAAAGTAGGCCCTTCTCCATACAAAGGTAGTTCAACTTTAGAGAAAGATATGGAATGACAAAAACATCAAGGAGAAGCAATTTCAAGAGGGAGATTGGGCACTACTTTATGACTCAAGATACAATAATTTCAAGGGAAAGTTGAGGACAAGATGGTTGGGACCCTACACTATGGAGAAATGTAATGACAATGGTTCAATTCTGATCAGAACCATTGATGATGAAGCGATTCTTATGCTTGTCAATGGACACTGGTTGAAAGTATATAAGAAACTCCTCTCCAAGCGACAGTTCGTTGAAGATTTGAACAAAATAGTGCTGGTAGTGGAGTATGTCTTAGCCTCCACTTCACCCACTCACTGAAGAAAAAGAAAAAAAATAAAAAAAAACAACCCCCCAACTAATCTCCGTGTGGCCAACACCACTTCTCTCCGTGTTAAGAATGTAGTTTCCAGTCCAGAAAGAACCTTGAAAATCAATCCATCCCTATCCACTTCCTAGGAGAAGGAACTGTGTAGCCTGCTGAGA